>JBBPKA010000158.1:0-67969 GCA_038088995.1 Guyanaporus albipodus
TCGTCACCTCATTTCATGGTTGGCAGGGACTTTACCTCCACTACTTTGAGTATATATATTTTTTCTATTATTAGCTGAGCAATTTTGTCTCCTTCATTGACTTCGAAGGGCTCAGTGCCTTGGTTCATCAAAAGGATCATAAGATCCCCTTGGTAGTCAGAGTCAATAACACCTGCTCCAACATGTATGTTTTTTTTTACTGCCAATTCTGATTGCAGCACTATGTATCTGTACATGTCTTTAGGAATTGCACATTGGATGTTGGTATTGACAACTGCTTGGGATAATGGGGCAATCATCTTCTTTTTGGATGTGAACAGATCCAGTCCTGTAGCCAACTCAGATCCTCTCATGGGGAGTTTAGCCTTCTTGGATGACTTTTGCACCAGCAATGTTTTTACTTTATCAGGAACTTCATTATGTCCCATCATTGATTCTTTTGGTTCCTCTACCATAAGGACATTGTATTTATTATTTTTTATTATACTGGAGATGGACTTCTTCTTGTCCTTCAACTCCTTTTCTCTCTTTTTTATCTCTTTCCTTAATGCCTCTACCTTCTTTTCCAGGAAAAGGGCTTGTATGGTGTAATTTTCTGCTTGTAATTGACAGATTTCTTTTTACACCATGGCGATTTGATCCAGCATCAATCCATTTCTAGCCTTAGACACCTGTGTTTGTATCTTGGGCTTTCTTTTCTTTTTCTCAATCTGGGTTTTGGGTAACAAAATCCGAATTGTCTCTGTTGAAGTAACAGAGGAAGTGAAGATGTAAATAATGGGGGTCTGATCAACTGGACTTGTTAACCAAGACCATGAGATGGCATGAGGGAGTGGGAAGTTTGATGGGGACAGGAGTCATATCCAGATTATAGGTTCTAGGGTCTCGACTGTATCTGTCTCCCAATCTTTGTATGTGGAAGGAGAGATGATAGGGGTGAAAGGAGTGTATTTGTACATAGGGTGTGGAGTGGTGGATGCAGAGGGTGAGGGAGCAGTTGCCTTTTGTGAGAGAGGTGACTCAGTAATGTGGGTAGGGAGAGAAGGGAAATCCTCATCAGAGAGAATTATAGGTGTGATCGCTTGGATTGGTTGCAGTGCAACAATCATGATGGGAGGAGGGGGAGTTCAGGTTTTGAATCCATGTTTGTAAATTGAAGGAGCATGGATTTTAGGAGATGGTTTAGGCATTGGCACCTTTACCATGGGTGGAGGGGGAGTGAGTACTAGAAGCCTGAAAATTGGTTCCACAGGCTTAGATATGATGGATGGAGAAGGGGAAGGAGCACATTGTTCTTTGCACAATGTCCAGTAATAATTCTGGGCCAGGACAAGGAGTTCACTGAATTGTCCATGAAGACTGATGATTTCTTTGGTGATGGTTCTCCAGCACTTTTCTTCATCAAAGATTGGCTGGGTTTTGGGTTTTGGAAGGGAGATACATTTTGTAATGGGGCATTCTCTAGATGAGGATTGATTGTCACATTGTTGGCAAAGGATTTTCTTGTGACTCTTACAAGCAAAGTTCTTGCTCAAGTCAGGTTGGTATTTATCATTGTAGATATGACAATATTCAAGGGTGTAGGTGGCTGGATTTAAGCATGTGCCAAAGTCACAGGCATACTCAGACAGTTTGTAAATTTTGCCTGATTTTGCATAAATTGAGGCAGTTTCATTGCATGTCCAGGCAACTTGGATGAGGCAGTTGAAAAACCTCATGGCAGCTAACTGTGAAGTTTGCATGATGATTGTATACTATCTAATACAAGGTGTACTAAATAGTATTAGGATGGAATAGAGATGAAAACATATAGAAGGGGGGCACATTGTCTGAGGCTACAAAAGCTCACTCAAACTGAATGTGGGGGGTTGGTAGAGAGGACAGAGGGTCAGGCATGTTGAGATGGCCTGTCTGTGAAGCAAAATCTTGATCCATGGGAGGCAAAAATAAAGAGAAAGGGGGAGAAGTCAATGAGGGAAAAGGGTGAGATGTCAGGTATGGAATGATGGTCGAGTGGAATATCTGTGTGACATTTACAGTACAAGGGCTGAGTGGTGATCATGCGAACCACAGGGAACAGATATCATCTCCCCTTGGATACACTCAGGTTGATGTCATCTGGGAACCACCCCTAGTGCACTATGGGAAATAGCAACATTATCCTTGTTTATGATGCTGGACAAGCATATGTATAGTATGGATATGGAGTGCTAGCCTCCAGGCTTCATGCATCCAACAGATCTCCCTTAAGCCTGGGATCCAGCTATATACAGCATGTTGAGGAGGATCAATATGTTGGTGGCACCAATATAGAGGAAGGGAGATGTGAAAGTTGCTTGCAACACCAAAGTGGGTGCAAGGGCAAAGAGTAAAAGGGGAAGGTGGATAGAGTGGTTTGGAAGTAAATGGAGTAGTTGCAGAATAATGTTACACCTTAAGTTCATACTAGGGTAAAAGTTCCCCAATAATCACAAAGTAATAATATTCTACAACTAGGGATTTTGGAATGTACAAGCCAAGACTATATACTACCTACAATGAGGTGTGATGTCACTACATGAGTAAATTGCATGTAACTATATCATAATCTAGACCTGAATGGAAATGAATATAATAAAGACTACATAATGGTGATTGTATGAAATGAGTGATATATGAAAAGATCGTGACATACTGCCATCAAGAATGCCACCCATAGATCTCCACTCAGGCCAATAAACACTGATTCTGGCCAGCTCCTGGACAAGTTTGCCTAAGAACAATCATTTGAATCACAACTACTGTTCTTAGAGTTAATCTCCTCTACAACGACTTCTGTTGACCATCTATGGATCCCTGCTCGACTGAGACGACTGTTTGGTGCACTGCTACTGACATAGGGAAACACAGCATACAGGAGGGTCGCTGCAGAGAGTTCAATTAATGTCCAGATAGAGGAGATCACACCAAGGATGTTGAAAGTGCCATTGACAGTATACAAATGCTGGACATGTTGTGAGTTGCTAGTGTGCTGTACCTCTGTTACACCTTAGGTTCACACTAGGCTAGAAGTTGCCCAATGATCCTAAAAGTGATAATATTCTACAACTAGGGTTTTCGGAATGTACAAGCTAGAACTTTATACTACCTACAACAAGATATGATGTCACTACATGAGAAAGTCACATGTAACTATGTCATAGTCTAGACCTGGACAGAAATGAGTGACATGAGGACTAATGATGGTAATATATGTGAAATGAGTGTGATATGAAATGACCATGACATTACTCCCTTTTCAAAGTCATTTGTCCTGGACAACATTTGGACAAACTCTTTCGGAAATTGAGGAAATCAGGGGATACCAGAACAGAGATAATGGGGATAGGAAGAGGGATATTGCAACAGATAGGACACTGACATGGAGAATCTTTGGTTAACATGGCTTGATTTTGTGCAGGAATCACTATGTGAGCTTGCAGAGCAGAAGAGTTTTGATGATGGAAAAGCTTAATAGCTTCTTGTGCATGTTTTAGATCTTGTGCCTTAATTCATTCTCATTCTTTGCAGGGAAATCCTTTCCAGTGGATAAGGTACTTGAGTTGATCATGTTGGACCTGAGAGTCAACAACACTTTCAACTTCTTGTTCTGGTTGTCCCTGAATGATTTCAGGGATTGGCAGGATTATAGATTGTGAGGGAAATTCGGCTTTTATGAAAGGGAATAGTTTACTTTCATTGAATACCGGGTGTACCATTTTCCACCCTGTGGGTAACTTCAACTTGTATGCAGCATTTCCGACCTTTTTCTTGACTTTGAATGGTCCATAGTATCGATCATCAAGTTTCTTTGTTGGTCAGTCAGTTTTGATGAATGCAGCATCGACTAATATCTGATCTCCCAATTTGTATTCTGGGTGATCTAATGCTCATTTGTTGTGCTTGGACTTCATCATTTGTGCTGTCTTTTCCAGTACTTCCCTTGCTATTACCTGAATCTCCTTCATTTTTTGTACAAACTGGTCAGTGGATTCATTTTTTGCTTGGACCCAGTGATTGGTTCATATTGTGGGTTGGTATCCATAATTTAAAATGAAAGGAGAAAATTTTGTTACCTCTGAAACTTGTTGGTTTAGTGCAAACTCTATTATTGCCAACCATTCTGCCCAATCTGTCTGCCTATGATTTATATAAATACATAAGTATTGTTCTACTTCTGCATTCATCCTTTTAGTTTGTCCATCTGTTTGGGGATGATATGCAGTTGAGGGATTCAGAGAAATATGTAATAGTTTTGCTAGATTTGTCATAAATGAAGAAACGAACTAAGATTCTCTGTCTGATATGATTTTCTGGGATGTTCCATGTAATTTAAATATTTGGTCTTTATATATTGTAGCTACTCTGGCTGATGTTATATTATTTGAGATGGGAAAGAGATGAGTCATTTTTGTTAATTTATTTACTACTACTAATATTGTATTATGTCCATTTGATTCTGGTAGAGGTCCAATAATGTCTATAGAGATTACTTCCCATGGGTTTTCAGGAGAAGAATGGGGATGAAGGGGAGTGGTTTGTTCGATCCTTTTTACCTTTGTTCATTGACACGTTGCACACCTGTTAATGAACCTTGTTACATCCTTTCAGACCATGGGCCAATAATAGTTATTTTGAAGTAATGATAGGGTTTGTTTGACTCTGGAATATCCTGCTATTGGGTGGTCATGGAACTCTTTCATCAGGTTTTCTCTGAGGATTGGCAGGTCAGGTACATAAACCTTGTCTTTCCATCTGATGAGTCCATTTGTCATTTGGGTCCATTGGAGATGTTGGTCCTTTAAAGCCTTTATTACAAAGGATTCAACCAGATTCATTGCTCCTTTTATTTTTTCTTCTGTCATGGTTAGTGCTTGTCTGACAAAGAATCAGTCTGGTAGGAGGATTGAATTTGTGTTGTCAAGTTCTACTCCCTTCTCATAGTCTGGCCTCCTGAACAAAGGGTCTGCAGGGTTTTTTCAACCTGGTTGGTGCACAAAAGTGAAGTCGAACTCTTGTATATCCCATTGCCATTGGGCTTGTCAGTGGAATAAGTCTTGGGGTTTCCAGAAGAACTCCAAATTCTGGTGGTTGATCCATATCTTGAAAGGGTGAACACTTCCTAAGAGATAATGCCACCATTCTTTTAGTACAAACATAACTCCTAGTATTTCGAGATCACTGGTATAATAGTTCCTTTTGGCATCTAATAGTGATTGGGAGGCAAACACAATCAGATGCCAGATGTTATCTTGTTTTTGGGAGAGTACTGCTCCCAGACTGAATCTTGATCCATCAGTTTCTATACAGTAAGGATTGGTATCCCTTGGCAATCCGAGTGAGATTGCATTCAAAAGCGCTGTTTTTAGAGTTTCAAATGCTGTGGTACATTCCGGCATCCAATTGAACTCCTTCTTCTCGGAGAT
This sequence comes from Guyanaporus albipodus, assembly GCA_038088995.1. Classification (NCBI taxonomy): domain Eukaryota; kingdom Fungi; phylum Basidiomycota; class Agaricomycetes; order Boletales; family Boletaceae; genus Guyanaporus; species Guyanaporus albipodus. The sequence goes on from JBBPKA010000158.1 coordinate 5,445, forward strand.
CAAGGTATTTAATGGTCATGTGAGAATAGAGAAATCTTGGATAAAGCATCAGTAGAAGTTTAGAAATCCAAGAAATCCTCGCAATTGTTTTCGGGTAGTTGGGATAGGCCATTCTCTAACAGCCTGGGTTTTTAGAGGGTCCATGATGATCTTATTTTCCGAGATGATTAGTCTCAGATACTCAGTCTTGGTAGCTTGAAAACTACATTTTTCGTGTTTGACTGAGAGTTTATTTTCTCATAAGATCTGCAGGACCTTTCTTGTGATTTCCTTATGTTCTTCGAGGTCTCTCGAATAAATCATGATATCATCCAATTAAATAATTACTTTATCATCATTTATTAATTGTCTGAACAGATGATTCATATAGGTTTGGAATGTTACTGGCAAATTTGTCAACCTGAAGAACATTACTAATGGTTTAAACAGCCCTCTGTTGATTCGGAAGGCTGCCTTCCATTCATCTCCCTCCTTTATCCTTATGTTGTTGTATCCCCATTGGATATCAAGTTTGGTAAAGAAGCGTGCTGTCTTTAATTTGTCTACTAACTTGTTTATTAATGGTAGGGGATATCTATTTCATACAGTAATCATATTTAATTTTCGATAATCCTATACCGGTCTGAGGGATCCATCTTTCTTTTTTATAAAGAAGAAAGGGGAAGTGAACAGGGATTTTGACGGTCTAATCCATCCTGATTGTAGATTTTCTTCAAGGAAGAGATCAAGCTGTTGTTGTTTGACTGGAGATAGATTGTAGATTTTATAGTCAATGGTGTGGTCACTAGGTACTAGCTCAATGGTGTGGTCCCATGGTCAGTGGGGAGATAATTCATCAAATGTTTCCTTGGCGAATACGTCCTTGTAGTCATGAATGTATTCGGGAACCACTTCCTCAAAGGATAATTTCTTCTTGGCCATATTGGCTGTGGCAGCGATGTCAGTAGCAACATTTCGATTGTACTCTTCTAGATTAATAGCAAAGAGCTGTTCATCTTGTTCTGTTTCTTTCTTGTCATCGATGTACCCCACTTTATGATCATTTTCACATGTGAATTTGATTTGTGCAGTTTTCCAATCAATATTGGGGTTGTGAAGTCAGAGCCAGTCGTATTCAAGGAATATTTTGTTCATTCCTAGAGTCATCACTGCTAGGGCAATTTGTTCTTTGTGGTCATTGATTGTTAGTTTTCCAACCACAAATTCCTTAATTTCTCCACTCTTATTAGGGGATCCATCTGCATTGTATATTGGGATTGGTCTCAATAGAGAGTGAGTTGGAATTCCTTTTTCTTTTATGAAATCTCAATCGATGCTTGATCCAGTATACTCTGAATCAATTAATGCTAAGATTTCGAATTGCCGTCCATCCATTGATTTGTATTTTAGTTGAATCTCTAACAAGGATGATTCCTTTCTTTCTAACTTGTTGACAAACTTGGGTTTTCTTTGTAATTCTCTTAAGACCCAAGCCATTTCTTCGTCACTTAGTTCTTTTAATTGTCGAACTAACAAGTCATCTATTTCTTGTAACCTTGTTTTATGTACAAAGGTTTTGAGTTTTTTATTTACAACTCTTCCTTCTCCTTTGTTCATACTTCACCTGATCCAGCTGATTGTCCATGGATTGACAGTATTCATCCAACTCCTTCCTGGTTGGGTATTTTCCTTACTTGTCAAGGGCCAATCAGCCTTGTCAGGCAACCATTCTCCTCTTTTCAGGATTTTAATTGGTTTCCCACTGCTCATCATGTCGTGAGTTATCTTTTGGATTTCTGTAGATCCGAACTTATCTTCCCCTCATCTGATAGTTGGTAGTTTATCAACCTCTACTACTTCCAGATGACTTAGTTTTTCGATAATTATTTGAGCAATTTTATCTCCTTCTTTTACTTCAAAGGGCTCAGATCCTTGGTTTATGAGCAGGACCATTAGGTCGCCTCAATAGTCAGAGTCGATCACTCCTGCTCCTACATAGATGGCCTTTTTTACAGCCAACCCTGACCTTGATGCAATTCAACTGTAGGTATCTTTGAGAATCACACATTGAATGTTAGTGTTGATCACCTCTTGGGACAAAGAGGCAATCACTTTTTGTTCGAACACATAAAGATCTAAGCCTGCAGCTGACTCAGATCCTTGAGTGGGCATCTTTGCTTTTGGTGAAGATCATCTTATAGGTAACTAACTGATCTTCTTTTCTCTTTTTATGATTTTTTTGTTAGGAGTCACTTGCATTTCTCCTTTTTCTATTTCATTAGCACTTCTATCACACTGTCCTTGGTTGTGACTTCATATATTTGCTGTCACAGCTTGAAATGGGTTTTGCAAGGCCATGGGGCCCCATATTGTCGGCATAGATTCTTGGCATGTGCTGCCGATAAATCCATTGGTACATCTTGTCCACCGAACGTTCCAACTTGGTTCAGGTGGGGTTCCCTTGGTGGTAGTTAAACCTTCAGGGCAGTATCCCTTGGTCCTGTTGACTCATGATGCTCTTGTCATAGGGTACTGGAGGGATTTCCCATCTGGTTGCCTTGTTGGCAGGGCTGGAACTGGGAAAAGTATCCCAGACCCCTTTTTCTTTTGTTGATCTTGGCCAGGACTTGGTTGGCCTTGATCAAGGCTTGTTCCCACTTGGTAAACTCTTGTTCATCGAGGAGGGCAGGAAAGGCCCTCTCAATGTATTTGATGACCTCATTTCAGATGCCATCATGCATTAGGTTCACAAGCATGTGTCCATGTATCTTGGTGTCCCAGTTCACTTCTAGGATGAAGTGTTTCATCTATATGAAGAAGTGTTCTATGGATTCATTTTTCTGTTGCCGGATCACCAACAACTTCTTTTTAGTGTGGCAGTCAAGGGCCACTGGTTGAAATGCAGCTGCCAAGTGATTTTGGAACTGCCTTAAGGTTTTGCCTTTCTTGAGCTCCTCCAGTGCATACAGATTGGCAAATCTTCCTGCCATATTGTTACCTTTCATGTAAGAGATGATAATTAAGATTGCCTCTTTGTCAGTGGATCTTTGGTCAAATCCTTGGAGGTAAAGTCTGATCTGTCTTTGCCATTGAATGAACCTCTCTTTGTCACCAGAGAAGTCGTCAGATTTTGCAACAATGCATTTCCCGAGAGGTTGTCACACAGTTGACTCAGGAGAGGGAAATTGGAGCAATGGGGCAAGGTAGTTCCATACTGGAACTGGGGAATGGATATGGATATGGCTTGCAGGCCATGCAGTAAAGGGGGATTGGGTTCTTGACACTGTAGAGTGCCAGTTACTTGTTTGGGGGCTAATTACCCCAATTGAGCAGAGAGGTGAAAGAGGAGGAGGAGCGCACCAGGGTGCCTGTGGTTGTGGGCCAGTGGTGGAAGGGTTGTCTCTGAATGACCTGTACCAGGCCATGTATTGCGACATATATTGCATATGATCATCATCATCATGCATTGGGGGGGAAACAGGAGTGGCAGAGAAGGAAGAGGAGGCGGCAGACATGAGGGCATCCTGTATTTCATTAAAGCCCCAGATGTGGGCTGAGTTGGGAGTGGATGTGAACATAACGTATCCATTGTAGAGGCAAAAGTAGGAGGAAATAGGTGCATTGCTTGGAGCTACATGAGCTCACCCAAGCTGAATGTGGGAAAGTGGTGAAAATGGAGAGTCGGATGTATCAAGGAGGCCTGTCTGTGGAACAAAATCTTGATCCATGAAAGGCAAAATCAAAAGAGAAAGAGGAAGAAGTCAGATGGGGGGAAGGGAAAGATGCTGGTGTGGGACAATGGTCGATTGGAATATCTGCATGACATTTATAGCACAAAGGCTGAGCAGTAATCACGCAAACCACAGGGGACAGGTATTGTCTCCCCTCAGATATGCTCAGGTCAATGTCACCCGGGAACCACCCCTAGTGCACTATGGGGAATAGCAACTTTATCCTTATTTGTAATGCTGGACAAGCGTATGTATAGCATGGATCTAGGGTGCTAGTTTCTGAGCTTCAAGTGCTCAATTGGTCTCCCTTAAGCCTGGGATCCAGCTATATACAGCATGTTGAGGAAGACTAGTGTGTCAGTAGCACCAGTGTAGAGGAAGGGGGAATGATAGTCGCTTGTGACACCAAAATGGGTGCAAGGGCAAAAAATAAAAGGGAAAGGTGGGTAGAGTGGTTTGGGGGGAAGTGGAGTAGTTGTAGAATAGTATTACACCTTAGATTCACACTAGGCTAGAAGTTACCCAATGATTCCAAAAGTGATGATATTCTACAACTAGGGTTTTCAGAATGTACAAGCTAGAACTTTATACTACCTACAACAAGGTATGATGTCACTACATGAGAAAGTCACATGTAACTACATCATAGTCTAGGCCTGGATGGAAATGAGTGACATGAGGACTAATGATGGTGATATATGTGAAATGAGTGTGATATGAAATGACCGTGACAACCTCGCTCTACTATTTTTGCGTCCTGTTGTTGCACTCATGTGCAGTGCGTACGATTTATTGTTGGCTCCCTCTTTTTTTCTTTTTTTTTTTTTTCCAAAATTCTTCTGTCCTGGCTTGCTGTCTGCGAACCGGTGCATCGAGTCCGCTCCGCTCACCGGCACTGTCGAAAACGTTCGACGAGTCCAAGTCTTTCCTAGTACATAAAAGTTCCTCATTCCTCCAACGAGAGATCGACATGGGTTTGTCCGCAGGCTCATTCGCGTGTCGTCGTCGTTGGCGACAACACGTTATATAGAACGTGGAATGCGGTGCCTCTCCCCTTAGCGGTTACGCCCCATAGGTTAGTTTAGTGGATAAACGCCTTCAACTGTCGCACCACTTGACCTTGGCCGGTACAGATGAGTCCTGATCTCGCCACTGAGTTTGCTCCACCTAGTCCGGATCGCCCGTCTTTCGCGTTCGCTCACCAAACAGGCATACTAGTACAACATCGTTCCTTGGTATGCATTCAAAGAACGAGAGATACAAAGAAGAAAAAGGAAAGAAACACAGCAAAAAGCGCACGCAGGTCGGAAGACGAAACGGTGCAAGCACGCACCCACTCCAGAGAAAAGAGTATCCGACCCCCCTCATCTTTTCTCGCCCCTTCCCCCCCTTACCCCCACGCATCCCAGGAGCGCGATCCACTCCTGTAGAAACAAGCACACCAAAAAGGATCGTCGATCATCCACCGCCCCCTCTGAGCTTCTTCAACACGCGCTCGTGCAACGCGCGCAGCACGGGTCCGATCGTACTACCCTCACACACGACCCCGACGTCGATCAGGGCAACCCGTCGACCCTCGCCACCGCTCTCGAGCGCGCGCACCGCACGGGCTACACGGACGGCATCAAGCACGAGCGTCTGCATATCTGGTATGGGTACCAGTCCGATCCGCTCCGAACCTGGCTCCGAGTCCGAGTGTGCGTGCGAGGCGGCCGTGGCGTCTGGACCACCAACTGAATCGGGCTGCGAAAATGGTGGTACAGCATTGCCTTGAAAGAGCGAGTACGAGGCGTCCAGGATGGCGATGCGCTGGCCCGTCATTAATCTCAGGTCGAGCGCGTGTCTGGCACATGGGCGTGAGCGAGTGGGTCAAAGAAACGAACCGTCAAAAGGGGGAGAAGGAAATAGATACGCACCGAAGATCGCCGTACAACACCCGCCACCACCCCACACCCTTGACGACGGTGTCGAACCAAGGCTCCTCGTTGAGCTGCTTGCCCACCCACCCGCGACCGACAAACGCCCGGTCCTCTTTCGCGCTCGAAGACAGGCGGTCGAGCTCCACGGCGATGGGTAACGTGTCGCGAAGAAGCTTGACGAGACGGTGAAGCGACGGCGCAAGCGGGCCATGGCGGAGAATGTGGCGGAGGTACGGTTCGGCTTCTTCGTGAGGGTTCGAGCGCAGATGGGGTTGCATGGACGTGGCTGGAGCAGGCGGTGCGAGCGTGTTCCCATTCCAATGCGCAAGCATCGGAGAACAGCGCGAGAAACGAAGTTCAAAGGATCCGCCGGTAGGAGAGAGTTGGTCCGTACAGCTGATCAATACTGTATAGTCCTGCGCAAGCGAGAGTCAATATTGACGCTCAGAATACGCAAAGGAAGAGATGGGCGACTTGCCGAGGAGTAGGCAAATTCGACGGTTTGGAGGTCGAACGAAAGCAGTCGGACGTCTCGCCATTTTTTAATCTTCGCCATTTGGGCCACTGCACCGATAGGACTATTGTCTCAGCAAATGGACCGTTCGAGCGAGAGCGACTTACCCTCCCGGGCGATGACCACCATTTTGGACACCCTCGCCCACTCTTCGAGAAACTCGTCCACACACGTGTCTACCTGTTCCGACAAGAACGACACGACCGCTTCCGTAGCATCGTAGATGATTCTCTTTGACGGTCGAATGATATCGCTGCTACTTCGTCCGGCGGCGGCCCGCTTCCCGACGGGTTGCTGTACATATTTGAGCTTGACGCACGTCACGACCTGAGCGCCCTTGTCTGACCACCAATTGAGCGGTATGACGCGAATGTTGGGCATCGCTGCCTCAGCTGCCGGGGCGCCAGAAAGGATGTCGGACGATTGAACGCAGAGAGCGGGAATCGAGCGGGCGAGAGAGGATTGCAAGTGGGAGAGGGCGGAGGAATGAGGGAGTGCGCTCGTCGGGTTGACATGCGCGTATGGAATACCACGGAGCTTGAACTGCGCTTCAACTTTCGTATAGGCAACGCGCGCGCTATGGGTGCACCAAACGTTCGAGACAGACCGTCTTCAGAGCGGACATTACTCACCAGCAATAGGCGTAAAGTTCTCGAAGAGTCTGAGTCTCCAAGTGAAAGCTACAAAAGAGATGAGACACACTGAAGCGCCTTTCATGTAGCAAGACTCACTTGTCTTCTTTTCGTAAGATGCTGTGTGCAGGTGAAGCGGTGTCGCGCTTCCGCTTTTGTCCAACCTGAGGGTCCTCCACGCGCGGTCCAATGACAACTTCAGATGACGCCTTCTCGCCTCGTATGCGTCGCACATCCAACCACCCGATATCCTCCATGATCATGTTGCCAAACATACTGTCCGGCAACACCTTGACCGATATGAGTGCATAACGGAAATCCTCCTCGGTGATCACGAGCACGAGATAGTGAGACGGGAAGTTAGTGAGTTTGATGTACATCGTGCCTCTCGCCAACGGGCCCAACTTTTGTAGCTCTGGAAGACGCACGTGCGTCTTGTCAGATAAAAAAAAGGAGAATGGGAAAGTAGTCCACGTACCCTCTTTCGAGAAATTGCGATGTCGGAAGACTTGCAGGCCGAGATAGCTTGCCTTTTGCTCGATGAGGTCCATAATCGTCTATGATAGTTATCAAGCTTTCGGGCGTGATCACCCTTCGTTTGTAACTCACATTGAATCGTAGCCTCACCAAGGCCTCTAGCAAGATAGTCGGGTTGTCGTTCGAGCGATCTGAGATCTTTGCAAACCAAGGCCCACGGGAAGCGGCGGCGAGATCACCCGTATCCCGAAGGTTCATCCGGCCCGTCCTGACATCAATGGAAGCGAGAACAACCTCGTCTGCGCAGAGATGGACACGAAGGACGTGGTGACCACCTACACGCAAATTCAGGCATCCCTCCTCCATACCTCGATCGAATGCACGAACCATGAGCATCCAAGACGACCTTCCCATCGGGGGAAAACACGTTACGCGTTGGGCCGCGCTGAAGTTGCCATTGGAATACTTTGAGAATGGCTCTTGCATGCGCGTTGAGCACCCTGTGTAGCATCGCCTCGAAATCGAGATTGTTCGATTCCTTGAGAACACGTCAAGGTGTGTCACATGCAGTGTAGGCATAAGGGGAGTCGCTCACCACAGATAGTTCTCCCATGAAGGCCATGCTGTCCGCTTGGTCGATGACGACGCCCAGCGTACCCTTCATTGGTTCCCACTTTACCTCAAATTTGAGCCCTTCGACTTCGTCTGAGGGTCGCGCTGACCCGAGCTTTGCTTTGAGCTGAAGGTTGGACAACATGTGAGCTGTCGGTGACCTCGCAGGACCCCCGCCGACGTTGGAGCTCGCACGATCCTCAACAATCGAAATGGTAAGCGTACCTCCATGCGGTGGCAATTTGATGCGACCTGGAGGCTGTGCGCGCCCTGCAGCGGTGGGAGCAGGACGTCTTTGGTGTGGCCTAAGTGAATTGCACCGGCGAAAACGTCGCGGCACTCACACCCAGTACGATACCGAAAGCGCCTTGTTACTGTTCAACAGCTCGACCTTCAAGTACTGTCCCCATCCCAGAGAGCACATCCGCACGGCCTACCGACGAAATGGGATCAGAAAAGATTATAGGGCAACGCGTACACTTCAGAACCGAACCTGATACCACAATATTTGGAGCTGGTACGAGAGGGACATCATCTCTATGGAACCATCGTGAGCCAAAAGCCGCGCGTTTGTTCGCTCGCACTCACGCAGGAAGTTGTACAACCGGACGAGAGGCGCATCGACCGTTCCTTCAGGCAGTTTCGGTCTTTCAGGTATTGCGGTGCCAGGAGGAAAGTCCATCGACTCAGGTAGAGGTAGGTAGTATGCCATGCGAGCATTCGCTTCGTCTGTGATGTGCCGCTTCAGCACGCCGGTCGGTTCTCGAGGGAACTCTACAGGTCGCTAGAACCGATTGTCCACGGGACTATCCAAAAAGACGTACCATCCGCCCCACTCATGTCGCCCCCGACAGAGATGAGGAACTTCACGTTGACAAAGAACCACCCATCGCCTTTCTCTGCTCCACACATGCAGACAGAGGTTTCAAAGAGGCTTGGGACGGCAAAGTGCACCCTACCACCCGCTGGATCACAAAAGGGGTTTCAAATGGGGCGCTCGACACGAAGACAAGGATTGCGTGACAGTACCAATTCGGTGTTGAGACATTTCCACGGGTATTATTTCCGTCATGCGGAGACGGAACCGCATGATCTCCTCCATGTCGCTCAGTGTTTTGATAACCTCGGTGTCGGTCAAGGGTGGAACAGGAACAATAGATTTCTGCACTCGGTACCATGAGTCGATTTGCTAAATACAGGGAGACATAATGCGACCTTGATCCCAGATGGAAGACGCTTATACGTGCCCGAGGTGAGCACGTCGAGGGAAGTGAGAAGATCGTGATTTCGGAGTCTGGTAAGACCGTCAAGAGATGATCGCATACAACAGAGAAAGGCGGCGTCACCTCGCAGGGTCCAGGCTCTCCCTTGAATAAGTGAGACCGCCGATGACATTCTCGAATTGCTGGTTCTGGTTCATGAGGAACGCGGTAATGTTCTGGTCTCGCACGAAACATCCGTCTCTCTGTCAATGGAGGAAAAACGTGCCGCAACGAAACGATGACGCACCATGCACTTTTGGACCGTCTCTGCGTCGCGCGCCCATTTCGTGACCGCATAGAGCTTCACGACCTGCTTCTTCGTCTTGACCACCCAGTCGGCGATCGTCCGCTTCCGTGCGGCATCCGACATGTTTGGTAGCCTGTATCGCGCACGCGCACATCATCATCGTCAGAAACAAGCACGGCCCAGCAAGGGTGGTGCCTCGCGACGGATGGATGTACTCACGTCTCGGAGAGCTCAGAGAGCTCGGCGTAGATCGCTTGCATGACTCTGGAGAGCAGGTCCCCGAGGGGCACTTGACCGTCGTGAACGACGGGGAGCTCCATTTCGAGTTGTTCGAGAGCGGATTCTTGTTCCATATGGCCGTTCACGGCGAGTCCGTTCAGAACAGCGAGCGCGTCCGCCTTTTGCTTCTGCATGTCGAAGGCGCTCCGGCCGGTACCATTCGCCGTCGAGGGGTCCATCGAGCGCAACTCTGGAACAAAAGACAGTCAGCGTATGCGCGTCGTCGTCGCCGGTGTCGAGCGCAAAGGAGAGGAGAGCTGAGGCGCGCAGGAGGAAGGAAAGCAGTGTCCACAAATGATTTAGCCGACGAGAACAAGAAAGAGAGACACGCGCCACACCACCTTCCACTCTTGGATATGTTACACCATAAAAGGAAGTTCTTCACCGCACCTTTGCATCGTTCTCACGTGACTCGGGTTTTTCCGGGGGTCAGCTGAGAATGGCCGAGGCTTGACGAGTTCATCATCACTGACGACGACGACGACGACGAGCGGCCCAGCGATGCTCAAGGTCTCAAAATCTGCCGCCCTTTTACAGAGGCAGTCCCCCGCGCTCAGGCGCTCTCTTGCTACGGTCGCGGACCCGCCCGTTCGCCGCTATGGCGGACTCAAGGACCAGGACCGCATCTTCACCAATGCATATTGCAGACATGACCACGGTCTCAAGGGTGCCATGGTCCGTTCACCCGTTTTTACTTGTCGTACCACGAAGACTAAGTAATTACATTATTCCAGTCTCGCGGCGATTGGCACCGGACAAAGGACGTTCTTCTCAAAGGCGACTCTTGGATCATTCAAACCATCAAAGACTCTGGGCTCAGAGGACGTGGCGGTGCAGGTTTCCCTAGTGGACTGAAATGGTCGTTCATGAACAAGCCCGGCTGGGAAAACGACAAACGGTATGCTTTTTTTTGATTTCTCCGTCTTCCACGCACCTCACGCCTGCCAGGCCGCGTTACCTCGTCGTGAATGCAGACGAGGGTGAACCAGGAACGTGTAAAGACCGTGAAATTCTCCGTGGCGATCCACACAAGCTCGTCGAGGGCTGTCTTGTCGCCGGTCGCGCCATGAACGCGAGTGCGGCATACATCTACGTTCGTGGCGAATTCGTCCAAGAGGCCAACCATCTTCAACAAGCCATCACCGAGGCATACCGCGCTGGCCTGATCGGAAAGAATGCGTGTGGTTCTGGTTACTCATTCGATGTTTATCTGCATCGTGGGGCTGGGGCGTACATCTGCGGAGAGGAAACGGCCCTCATCGAGTCTCTCGAGGGAAAACAGGGAAAACCACGTCTGAAGCCACCGTTCCCCGCTGATGTCGGTCTCTTTGGTTGCCCGACGACTGTCGCAAACGTGGAGACCGTCGCTGTCGCACCAACCATCTGTCGACGCGGTGCCCCTTGGTTCGCCAGTTTCGGTAGAGAGCGTAATCAGGGCACGAAACTTTTCTGCATCAGTGGCCACGTCAACAACCCATGTGTGGTCGAGGAAGAGATGAGCATTCCACTCAAGGAGCTTATTGAGCGGCATTGTGGTGGTGTCAGAGGTGGTTGGGACAATTTACTCGGGATCATTCCAGGCGGGAGCTCCGTCCCTGTATTACCCATCGACAAATGTTCCGAAGTTCTGATGGATTACGACTCGCTGAAGGATGCACAGTCGGGTTTGGGTACCGGTGCTGTGATCGTCATGGATAAGAGTACGGACATTGTGGCTGCCATTGCTCGGTTCTCTTCGGTAAGTCTGTCGAGACTGCCTGGGCCCCCTCACCGATGCGTTTCCTAGTTTTACAAGCACGAGTCATGCGGGCAATGTACACCATGCCGCGAGGGTACCACGTGGATGATGAATATGATGAACCGCATGGTCGAGGGCCGCGCTCATCGTCGAGAAATCGACATGCTTCTCGAGCTTACGTGGGTCTTCTTCTCACTTTCCCCGATCAAAGCCGCTGACAAGTTGTTCACAGCAAACAGATAGAAGGGCGTACGATCTGTGCACTCGGTGATGCTGCGGCATGGCCGATCCAGGGACTCATGCGTCACTTCCGACCCGAGGTCGAGGCTCGCATCGACGCGTTCCGTGCTGCCAATGGAGGCGTCTTGTTCGGTGGCCGATTGAAGAGTGAGGTGGACCCGTCGTTGGCAGTCGCAGACAGTTTGGGCGCTAATCTAATAGAACCAGGCGATAGAGTATAATGTGCTCGAATCACGTTTACCTTTTGGTAATCTGATATCTACAGGCTCGAAAACATGCGAATCGGGCATGGAACTTTGTGGTCCAACGCCAGTCCCATCCGTATGCCCAGTCTGGCCGACGGCAATGCCAGACTGAGCAGGAGTGAATGCAGGACACAGTGATGCCGGTAAATGGGACAAATGCCCTGACATGCCGAAGTGGCGGATTTACAGTAAAAGCTCGGTCTCAGACATGCTGGGGATGGTGGATGTTGGGATGTTGGGAAAATACAATCCCCAGATCTCAAAATGACTCACTTATGAAGCACTGTGAACCAACCCTTTTCCTCCCTTCATGGCAGGTCTGTCCATCATTTATAAATTGAACTCTGACTTCCCTCACTTCCTGCTGCCTCTTATTTTTTTGCCTCCTATGGTTGGAAGCTTTTCTCCTTTTCATGAGAGGCTGTGGCCAAGTAAATGGATGCAGGCCAACTGACATGCCATGCCAAGGTTGGCTGTCAAATGTTTGATAGAATACAGGGCTGGTGTACAGATACAGTAGAAATAAAGATGTAGAATTAGCTACAACCTATGCAAAGCCATCAATATTTGAAAAGGGAGAGAACCACCCTATTGGTAAGTGTATTCTAGAAACTCCCTGTCCTTGACTTCTTGTCAATGGATCACCAATGTGCACACTGTGAACATAATCCTTTGTAGCCCTCCTAATCTGGTCCTGACTGATACCAATAAAGACCAATCTCCACTCTAGAAATCTCTTGTCTTCTGGCATCTCATGCCATAGTATATCAATTTCCTCTTGAGGACCCTTGTACTCATGATGGACTGTTGTTTGAATGACATAAACATGATCTTGGGTCACTATGGCACCATTGATCCTAGGGTAGTTTGATTTGCATGGATGCCAATAGGAAGATGCAAAAGATTGGAATGGGGCATTTGAGGAGAATGTCTGAAGAGAGGGGAGGTTGAGAGTCTGGGGAGATTCTTCATCATTCCACTGGATGATAATAGATCTTGTCTGGGCAAAGAATTTGTGTACAATTGCCTCAAAAATCTGATCCACTGCTGGATGGGTCTGGGAAAGGAAAGAGAGTTTGTGAATAAAATTGGCTTTGTGTGTTTCAGAGTGGTGATCAAGTGCCCTGAGTAGTTGTTCAACAATCCAAAGGGTGGGAATAAACACAGAGAATGTGTAACGTTTGACATTGTTCTTTACTTTGTAGGGTTGGATGAAAAAGACTGCAAAAAAATCAGAAGCTGAAGCATTGTTAGGGCTTGAAATAAACTGTGCAACAGAGTCTGGTTCATTTGCAGCTTCTTCAATAGCTTCAAGCAGGGAGTGTTCATACTCTTCCTTGAAATTAGGACCAGACATAGATGACAACATCCATGGAATAGGACCCCATTGACTGGCAACTCCCTTCAAGGACTGGGCTTGCTCAGGATGAAACATCAAGCTAATAATGCTACTTGATTAGATCATATAGAGACACCTGAAAATACATACATAAAATCTTCAATCTCCTCATTGGACCAAAGGTCCATAAAATATGGCATGGCACCATGCCTCTTTGTCCAACCCTTCCAATAGGCTCTAAGAGAGGAAGTAGTCTGGAAAATCCTAGCACGATTTGTTTGTATGAAAGCAGCTGTTGGAATCTTGGATCTCTCATTGGAGTCTGAGAACATCCAGATGTCTGGTGTGTACTTTTCCAATGGAAATATGACTGGGGGGCTGTAAACTGAGACACCATTCTCAGTGAAGAGTATGTATGATTGGGGTTCAGGCCAGGAAACTTCAACAGCCACTGGTTTCTTCTTCCGAAGCTGCTCAGTAACAGCATATGCAATGAAACAGGACTTTCCTTCCACTGTGAATTAGAACTCTATGATGCTGGATGAGATGTGAGTGGCATACCAATACCAGGGTGTCCAATAATGCAGGCCCCTTTTTTATAGCCAAGATCTTTGTTTTGGAAGGTGTTCATTGCTTCACAGTACTCTTGAACCACAAACAAGGTTTCTTGGTGTATGGCTCTGCAAAAAAATTGTACTGCTTTAAGATGTTTTCCAAACCTGAGACACTCTACAGTGCGTCCTGATTGAAGTTGGCAGTGCTCTCTGAGAATGGAGGTATTTCCCCAGACATCAGCATGAAAGTCTCGAAGAAGTGCAAGGTAGAGTCTAGTTTGGATGATCACTGGGTTATTGCCAGTGGTATCAGAATGTGTGTCGAGAGCCAGCATTGTGGGAGCAAGCAAGAGAGTGGTGATGAGTCGAGGTGCAAAGATTGGGGTGCCCCTAAACTGACCCCTCTTAAAATACTAGGGGTGCAGCATTGCCGGATATATTCAACGACGTTTAGTTAGCACGTGGGAATGGATCGTCTCGTCGCGAGATCAATCAGGGATGACCTACTAATTGACAACTCCATCTGGGCTGTTTTTTTTTTCACCGTGCGACAACATCTGTGTTTGGGATGTCGAGATGATCATGAAGAAGCTGAGCACGGTAAGGAAAAAGCACGGACATAAGTGTAATTATTGAGTTCATTGGGCGGTACACATCGGATGGTCTGGCGGACGAGGAAGGTATATATGCTTGGCGTCAGGAGAGGGAAAGGGCATTTAGAAAATAGGAAAGCGTGAGTGTATAAGGTAGTGAAGTATACAGGCGGCTTCAACAATGGTGAGGTCGTGTCGGAGAACCTGGATTGTGCGCTGCTCAAAGTGGACGAGGGTGGTGGGGAGGCGGCGCCGGCTGTGGGTCATGAGGAGGAGGGCGGGGCAGCCCCGCACGTGCAGCCCTCGTCGTCCGCGGTCCGGTTGTGGTCGCCAAGAGAATGTGCGCCGTTCCGACCGAGCTACTCCGCCGTGGTGCCAGGTCGGTCGTTGCTAGTTGGCACCCGGCGCTGCCGTCGTGAGGCCTAGTCCGTGCCAGCTAGACTGCCACCAGACTACACGCTGTGACCACTGTCGAGGTGGAACCATCTGTTCTGGCAAATCGATGATGTGAGGGTGGGTGGTCGATGAGTCGACGACTCGACGCCGCGATGCGGTGGTCTGTGTGCTGAGGACTGTGCTAGACGCCAGGAACACCTTTGGGTCGGCACCAGTGATGGTGTTTGTTGGTCTGCCTCTCCCCCCCACCAACGGCTGCCTGGCATGCCGAGCCACGGCGAGCCAAACACCAGCTGGCCTTGACCTTGCACAGCCATTTTTGTCATGCGTGGCCTTGCCCCAATCTCCAACCCTACTGCACCTATGCCAGGTCTCGCTTTACCGGCTGAATGTCTCTCAACGACGAAACGCCTTCTACATCATGCGTCATCAAGGTACGTACTGCAGTGCTCAGTCCTGCGTGCATAGGAATGAGCAGGGGTAGGAGGGAACACGAGCTGGGGTACCTGCTGAGTCTGGGTTAGATGACAATTGCAACCTACATTCAGGTAGGACACCATGGCATTACTGAATTTTGTACTCATATATTGCTCCGCTGGCTCGCCTACGCTCAGAGGCGCCGACCCCCTCCATTCAGACCATTCCCCGATAATGATCGTAAGCACCAACCCCCATGTCTCCCTGACCCCCTGCTTTCCTTCACGGCAGGTCTACCCGCCATACACCAGTTGAGCCCCGACTCCCCTCTCGAACGGAGTGAACACCCCGAAGTGCCGCCTCCTGTTGGCTCCTATTCTTCGCCTCCCATTAACAATCGTTTAGATCCAGGTAAGACCCCGTATCGTTACTAGGTATTGTATGTATAATAGTGCTCAATACCCTCCTTGCAGGGCTGGACATTCCGCTCGCGCTCCGACATCCACACATCAGTTACTTTTCACGATTGTATGCTGTATCCATTCCGCAAGACGACGACATCGACGTCTCCTCCGGCTGTCTCTTGACCTCTGCTCCCACCTTCGATCATTACTCCTTTGCTATATGAACGCCAGAACGCTGCCCTCTACATGAAGCATGTTCTCCGTGCCCTATACGTCCACGCCAGCCAGTCCCTCGACTCCATATGGGGGTTCATCCACACAAGCGATGGTCCCCGTGAGGCTGTCTTCCCCCTCTCTGACTTCCATCGCAAGAGTACACAAGAAGACCGACTAGGCACCATCGAACCAGAAGACGTGGAAGCCCTTAGCCGCATGCAGTTTGTTACGTTCAAGAATCCGCTCACCGAAGGCGAGGCCCTCACTAGCCTTTTCCTCGTTTCCTTCTTCGCCTTCAGTGGCGGAAAGGGTCAATGGCAAACCTTTCTCGACGCCACGTGTACATATGCCCTTTCTATCCTGCGTGATCTACGCTGGGGAGGTCCAACCAGAGTGCTCATCCGCTGTCCAGAGAGCCTCCGTTTCATCGTCAAGACGTCGATCTGGTTCGATGTGCTCGCCTCGATCACTCTCATCAGAGAACCGCGTTTACTGGGGGTGATCAGAGAGCTATTCCGACCCCAGCCTTGCTTTTTCGACGACGAGCCCATTATCCCGATGGCGGAATACTCGATGATGGACGTCATGGGCTGCGAAAATCACGTTATTCTCGCGGTCGCAGAGATCGCGAGCTGGAGGGAGACGCACAGCGTCAGTGGCAGCCTTAGTGTCACTGAGCTGGTCAGGCGGAGTTACAGGATAGGAGAGATCTTGAAGAAGCCTAGTTCGGGGACTCAGACCAGCACCTCGATTTCGCTGAGAAGCAGCGTGCATTGCAGCGCAGGTTAGCGTCGGAAGTGTTTCGTGCGTCACTGCATGTATATTTTCATTCTGTTGTTTCTGGCAACTACTCGCGCTGTCCAGACATCATCGAGGCGGTCGACGATACCGTCAGATGCCTAATGGCGGCTGAGGATGGTCCTACTGGCCGGGCGGTGGTCCGAAGCGTGGTGTTTAGTATCTCCATCTGCAGCTGTCTGACTGAGGACCTTGTCACCGGCCTACTTTTTCAAACGCCTCCAGGAACAGCAGGGTCTCGCGATCGGACATTCTCAACGGTTGTCTCGTCCGATTCAGGAGGCCTGGAAATGACGCAGCCGGGGAGCAGTGAACTGGCGCCAGGTTATGCGAGAGGCGGAGATGTTACTCGTATAGAGACATCCTGAAGCAGGGTTTTCTTTCTTTTTCTTGATCATGCTCTCAGACATACCACGGCTAGGTCCTTGTATGATTTCCTTCACTGATTGTGATACATTGCACGCAGCTCATGTCGAAGGATGCTGGATTGTTCTTCTCGGGCTCACATGGGCTTTTTCTCATCTTCCCGGAAAATATCCCTGATAAGTTGTTCACAGCAAACAGATAGAAGGTCATACGAACTGTGCTCTCGGCGATACAGTGGCATGAATGCGTCACTTCCGACCTGAGGACGGGGCGTCTTGTTCAAGGGCCGGTCGAAGAGTGAGGTGGACCCGTGGTTACAGACAATCTGGGCGTCAATCTAATAGAGCCACCTCTTGCTAATTTGATATCGACAGACTCGAAAACATGTAACCCGGGTATGGAACGCCGTGGTCCGGCGCCAGTCCCATTCGTTATACCCAGTCCGGCCGACGATGACAATATCCCTGATATTCTGGCGCGTATAGAATTGGATCGAACAACGGATGGACGCTTTCTTGGCACACAGCCAACCGGCCTCGTGTCTGAGTTAAATGAACAGGACCCCTTGATGGACCACGACACATCTATAGCCACGGTGATGGATGGCCCGCGTGTAAGTATGTACTTATCCGCCCCAACGATCGAGGTGTTACGAAACGCACGTGTGCACACTGGCGGCCGGTCGTGCACGCCCGTTCTTGTCGGCTTTTTGGCCGCGGTCGTTTGTACGTTTCGTCTACGCGTGCATAGTATCGTTTGCGCGACCAGTGCTCAGTTTGAGGTAACCCTGCACACATGGCTCTCGGCTGGTTTGTCTACAATGAATATGCGCTCCACGATCTGGTCGGTACGCCAAATAAGGTTTGGGCTTTGCGACGAAACTTTCGGTGGGTCTCATTCGGTCCATCTGGTACAGTGTCCGGGAGTCTGGACCTCGAGCTGCGGTACCAGTTCATGTAGGACGTGCCAGTGCATCTTTGAAATGGAGAACATCGTGATACGCCCGAACTCAACGAGGCCCGTCGACGTAAATTGACCTCTCCAGCAGAGCGGATGAGTACTAATATGATGCAGTACGCTCCGACCCGTCGTCTTGGGGGCACTCGGAGCAAGACGGGTCGAGTCGATGGTGCTTTGATCCCACTGATCGCGTCAGTCGAGATCCGTCCTTGTGGTGGTGTACTGGCGCACGGGTGAGATCGGTTCAAACTTCATCACGATCATGATCCTGTTTGTGCCCGAGGCCGTACATAAATTTAACATTTGATGATCACTTGCGGGTTTTATGCGATCTTTTTGTCAGGTGGCCCCCTCTTCGTGGTGGGTTGCCTCATTCAATTTTGAACTTGCCTTTTGGCCGTTCAATCATCCCACACCGAGAGCCTCAGAGCCTCAGACTCGGCAAGCCGGCAAGGGTCAGGGAGCCGAGTCCCAAAGGCAGTACATGCCAGGCATGCAGACGGATGACGCCGTGGATGATTTCGTCAACGCCAATATGTCCGCTATATAAAAACGAGGCCATGTCGTGGAGCGGCGAATTGTCATCACCACCCTTCTCCCGCGCCTCCTTGTCTCCCCTACCCCTTCTCCCTCATCGTCATAATCTGATCTCGTCGCCATTCATGTTCGTGTTCGAGCTCTTTGTGAGACTCCTCTGCGTCGTGGCCTGCGTGGGCGTCGTGCTGGCGCAAGATGTCTATATCGTTAGTCCAACGGCGAATACCAACGTTGTCGCTGGATCCGATCTCGTAGTCCAGATCGACAAGCCGGTGCGTCTTTCTCTTCACGTTCTGACCCCGTTCCAAAACGTCCCTCTGGCAGAGGTCGCTCACAGGCTCGCAAGACGTCGCTGTCGTGATCGCCACCATGCCCTGTCAGTCCCCGTCCGAGTGCCCAGACGTGACCCAAGTGCTCGGCGACGTCCTCTACTCTGGCCCGTACAACTCCGAGTCGTACAACGACTACTACTATCCGTACGAAAACTTCACGATCACCGTCCCGTCGTGGTATTCGGGAACCGTCCAGCTCGGCGTCGCACACTTTTACCTCCTCGGGGTGCGTACTTCACCCTCCTTTCTCTCTCTGTGCTCCTAAAGTGCGGCGCTGACGCGACAATCGTGGCGCAGGCGGGCTTTAGTGCGCTGTTGCGATTCGCAAACACGACGCTTAACGTTGCCGCGTCTGGTTGACCCGCCCTTGTTTACGTTACACGATCTATTAGGACTTTTTTTCTTTCTTTGTCTTTGCTCGCTGGTCTAGTTTGATCGGACTCACGATCGTCGAGAATCGGACGATGGACATATCCATATTGTACGTAGATATTCAGGCCATGACATAACGACACAAGGACCTTTTCTTCTTTGATATACTTGTCTTTTTTTTTTCGGCTATGTCATGGATGCTACAATACTATTCAGGTGATATCTGTACAATGATCTCATTATCATGATCAAGGTTTCAAGCATGGGACCCTCACCGCTCCTCCGATGCGTTGTCTCCAGACTTCCTGAACGAGACACGACACTTGATGAGAATTTCTAATCGAGAGACCCTGTCGCTGTGTCGCGTTGTTCCCTTGATCTGCCTGGCAATTGCCGTAGTGATGACCGCCTCCCTTGGGTTGATTCCCTTCCAATTGATGGTAGCACACCGTCGTGAACTGAAAGGGGCCATGAAAACGGAGCAAGATTCGGGTCTCATAGTAATAACGCTGCCCGAAGATTACTTAGTGACACAACAACCCGGGTGTCCGATCGCCGACGAGTCCGAAAAGACGCACGTATTAATGTAACACACATACAGCAGATGCAGAATGGGGAGGGGGAAGCTAGAGAAACAGCCCGAGGTTCGGAAGATTACACGAGATGGATCAAGAGAAGAGCAGAATGAACCAAAAAAAAGGGGAAAAAAAAGGAAACGAGTCAAACATCTCATGAAGATCATATATCCTCGACGAACTTGGAGCCATGCGTCCATGCGGAGCCATTCGACATGCCCGACCGGTGCCGGCGGTCGTCGCTCGAACACAGGGAGTGCGGACCGCGGCTCCCATCGCTCATACTCGCGCGCTCTCTCGGAGACGACCCGGGAGACGGCGATGGCGACGACGACACCGACAGGGGCGACTGCGAGCGCTGCAGCACGGCCCCGTCTGACGAGGTCTTCGGAAACGGATCCGCATACGCGTACACGTACGCATGCTGCTGCTGTTGCTGCCCGACGACGGGCCCGTACCCGCTCGCCGAGTCTTCCGACGAGGGCGAGTCCACGATGCGGATACCACCGCCCTCAATCTGTGGGTCTTGTTTATCCGGAACAGGCGGCCGGCCGCCGAGCTCGGGGTCGGAATCGAAATGCTGATCGTGCGTGAGACTGAGATTGGGAGGTGTCGCCGCCGCCCCAGGCGGGACCCCGTGATGATTCTGGGCTTGGCGATTGGGTTTTGAGCGGGCAGCCCAGTCGTCGTTCGAGCCGGCTCGGATCCAACCACGCCCACCCCGCCGTCCGCTCGTCGTGCTCTGCCACACCCGCTTCACCTTGTCCCCAAAAGAGCCAGAGCCAGGGGGAGACCCGAGCGCGGGCGGAGAGAGGGTCGAGCTAGAGTGCAGCGTCTGTTCGCGCGCCCGCCGGTACCGCTCTCGACGCGCCGCACGGTCTTGCTCTGTCGGTTCGTGATGTCGCAGGAGGTAGAAAACGGCGACGCAGCAGACGACGATGACGACGCTCAGTGCGACGACGACGCCGATGAACGCTAGAGCGGGTTTTGGCGATGACCCGAAAGAGGTCTCAGCGAAAGAAAAGAACTTTAGAGGATGGGATGCTCACCGGCCTGAGAACCGTCGATGTCGGGAACCTGTCGTGCACCGACGAGACCCGACCTGCGTGTGATGTTGTCGGGGAATGTCCGTTTCATTTTTGGAGGGTTGGTCAAAAAGTAGGTTGAGCGGGCATGCGAAGCGAAGATGTGGGGCCCACTGCCAGCTCACGGCGAGGGCGTGCAAACGGGACAACGCGGACCACAGATTCCTTTTATGGACGTCCCGCCAAAACTACTACATCCCAAGTCACCCTATGGAGTTGTGGGGTCTATTTGCAGTCTCGCACCAACGGTACCTTACAAGAGATAGAAATAGCATGAGTTCGTCGAGAGAAGATTCGCCAAAGGTAGCACGACCTACAAGTCTTACTTTTGCGAGCTACGCCAGAGCATCATGGTGTGGAATTTTCGCATTCATACCCGGTCCAGCGCTTTGGTCCCTTGGATGCAGCCCGAGTCTCGATTTCGAAACACTTTTTTTTCCGATGGACCGCTCACCTGTTTACCGACGGACAAGCGTCGGCCCTAGTCTGGTTGGCGGTATACTGCCGCCAGGATCTTAGCTCGGGCTCACTGAGTGTTGTGGCCGCGTTGCTAGCCCAGATCTTCGATGGTGCCACTGGCTTTCTCCAAGTGTACGCGTGCATCGCAAGCGTTGCCAGCACCATTCGAGACCGTGACAGGCCTCGAAAAAGCCTATTGTAGACTATTCTGCCTCTGTCGTCCAACTCTTGTAGATCCCGATCTGCCTGCGAAGGCAGTCTGCGCTCGTGCATTCGTGCATGCTCCACCTTGAGGACTACTTTGATCGTCCCGGCACGACTCCACTCTTCTGCACTCTTTTGCCACAGTCATCTGGATCGCGGGCGCACGGCTCGAAAGGTTTGCAGAGTCTGATATCAATCTTATGTCGTGCTGGCGAGTGATCCGTTGAAATGGTAGTGATCGTTCTTACCGGCCGTATCCTAGATGGCCGAATTCAGAGATTCCGTTCGGCTCAGTCTCGTATGTCTTTGTGGATGCAAACGTTGAGACACAGCAACGACATGCTCACTGGAAATCTCTGTCTCCGACTAAGCGTAAGCTGTCCTCTACCAATATGTTAGAGACGCGAATCGTTCGAGAAGGTGTGTCTCACTACCCGTTCAGTTGTAGCGCGGCTATAGACTGACTGACGACCTGATCGGGGTGTTGCTGTCGTGCATGTCACGCAGAGGATGAGATCGTGGTATTTCGGTTAGTTTTCAACGCTTCCGGGCCATCGGTGTTTGGTAGCACTATACCGATCACCATTCACTAGATTCATCATTCTCGAGTACTCGACAACAACACGCAGGTGCACTCTGCTATTCCTCGGCAAAAACGTGCAGGGTCAGGCCTCTTTGGGAACGAAAGCTAAGTAGTAGGACACTAAATAAAAAAGACGAAGCATAGGTGTATCCACAGGCAACATAAATATACACGAGCCAAAAAACGAGGAGACACGTATCCGCAAACGAAATAAATAACCAAGGTCACCACCGTCCTTGTCTGGTTCCTGTGCCAATTCCGAATCCCTCCTCAACTATAGTGCGCCTTCTCCCTGCGGTTCAAGACGAATTTCCTCTGCATCATCCACACCGCTTTCTACCGCCTGATCCTGATTCTCCTGGTCTGCTAGTGGGGTGGCATCTGCGAACGCAATTGAGGACATGACTGCATCTTGACTAGCAAGGTGAGACAAGACACCAAATCCAGTATCTACCCCCTTCCAGCGCCCACGGAGGTCATGTTCATACAGCTCCCGTACACTGATGATGAACCGAGGCATTATGGTGGCCATCATAATGTAAGTAATTAGAAGAAGAATGAGTGTCATATCATTACTGGGCATTAAATTCTGGTCCTCAATTACATTCACAATGTTGTACAAAGTATTTCTGGGTGTTCAGAGAAGGCATTAGTCATTGGACTTGTACTGCAAGCTGAGAAGTGAGACAGATAGAGGCAAAGTGACATACATGGCAAAATAAATTATCCCATCTCTTGCCAGTAGCTGCATATACTGGTTGGATTGCCATTGCTTTGTTGCTTGGTACATTTCAAGTGATTGTTTGAGGGTTTGGAAGACAGCAAGGACCAATAATGTAGTACCAAGAACAAATTTCGGAGGTTTATCAGACAGGTAAGATGTTGGAGCATGGACAATTGAATAATTGCAAAATGAAAAATCAAGCAATTGGCTGATTTTCACTGAGAAGATGATTAAAAGGCTATATAACAATAGCCATGCATTCAAAATAGACAAGAACATACCTGAGGTGTTGGGGGTGCTATAGGCTACCATGACATAGATTGCAGAGATGACTTGGATCACATAAATAAACAAGAGGGACCATAGAATTGGCTTGGATTGACTCCACATTACATAGACACGAAGAATCATTACCACTATGACACAAATCAGCATAGCAGAAAATGCAAGGGTGAGATACAGTAACTCACAATCAGCAGCAAAAACAAAGACCAGAGATGTCCATCTCTCTACAATATTAATTGTTGTGCCTTTGAGATAGCATATGTCTTTTGACATCATGAATGCAGGCAAGTAAAAATCCTTACATCTATAGGAGATTAGGAATGGATGGCTTCATATATACTGTACCAGGTACACACATCTGTCAGCCAAAAGTATTAGTGATGGATAAAATTCAAAGCAAAAGGCTAACATTTAATGGCCCTGGGACAAATGTGATACCAGCTGTGAGTATAGCAGGTGAGTCAAATGACTTAACCTCAAATCCTTGAGCATACCAAGTGAGCCCAAGCTTAAGAATGAAATCTAAGTCAGTTGTATTTGAATACATCACAGTAGCTTCATCTCTACACCCACATGATCCAAGTAAGGCCAGGATAATGGACCTATCAAGTAGGTCAGTTCCAGCTATACAGTAGGGGCTAAGCCACAAGGATATTTGTACATACTAGAAGAAACATTGTGGAGACCCATGTCCAAGACCTGCACTATAAACTTGTCAGAACCATTCTATCTGGATAATAATTGACAATTGCTCACCCAAATATACTCTATCTTTGCAGCTTGTCAGCAATCCTTGAGAGTGAAGGTGTAGATGAATTGGGATACCACCTCACTGGAAAAGACAAGTACTGTGATTGTGATATTGTAGCAATAATGAAAAGAGTGTTTAGTAGAACACTTACAATAGTCATACATGACAGCAGTGACAATACTGACTACATTGGTTTATCAGAATAATGTTCAAGAAGATGTATGAATACCATACTGGATACATAGTTGTTGAAAAAGAGAAGCTGCAAATCAGACTGTAGTTCAGAGGACATGAGACGAAGGATGCGGCGGGTTACTGTGGGACGATATATGGGTATTTATCTTCCTATTTCTGTGCCTTGTCGTCGTGGGCGACATGTGAAATGAATCACAGGGAACGATGAAAGCCCATGCAACACATCTGTGCCATAGGTAACTGTGTCGTTGTGGGGCATGTGAAATGAATCACAGGGAATAATGGAAGCCCTTGCAACAGGTAGATGCCAGCAGACATGTGGATGTAATATATCTTTGTTCTTTGATGGGGGACAGTAAACTACTGCACCATCCAGAACGCAGGTTCATTGTGGCCCGAATAAATATATAGGCCAGGGCTGGTCCCGAAAGTTTTGTGAGCTTTCCTGCATGGGTAAGACACACTAAGTAATACACGCCTTGTGAATGTCACGATGGAATACCCTCAATCCAAGGGACTAGATGTTCAAAACGGATAGGTGTCCACTGGTCAGTCCTTCTATCTCCATCATGGCGTTCAGCCGGCGACTTTTGCCCGTGTTCATCAGACTGAATATCAGTGTGCGTCTGGGTGTGAAGGCCGTTGGCCGAAAAGATGTTCATTCTGATGATGATGTTTACAATATGGCCGATGTGAGAATAAAGCAATGCACCCACCCATACCGCTCATATTGCAATCATCTCCATCTATGTCAGAATGATGTCCATCCACGAACCAAAGCAATGGACGTACAAATGCGATGCCGATGGTAGTGAACAAGCTCAAGGGCGCAAGACTGGTAAATGATCACGTCGTCAACGCCTGAGATTCAGAGGGCCTCGGATGGCCTCGTATCCAGTGTCTCATCTAGTCAGCCTGAAGGCCGTGTCCATCGATACCCAGATGCCCATTCCATTCCATTTTTTCCTTACAACAACAACACTCTACCTCGCTTGTCAAATCCGATAACAAGCACGAGGCGCTCCGTCTCATCTTTGCTTGTCCAGGTAACGTACCTCGAAAATGGACAGGCACCCATGTGAAAAGTGCCTTCATGCCGTCCTCATAAGTCTCCATTCAATAATGAGGATAGGCTGTTTTTCGACAGTCTGCCTTATGGACGGGCTAGGTTCCCGACTAAGCATGCCTGGGGGTGTGGAAGCAGCTAGAGTGGTTGAACCAGTGCTTCCTGTGGGTTTTTGAAATGCTCGTACTTGTCGCACAAGGTCAGCCTTACCGCAATGTGTTCGGACCCTCTCCGTCTTTGCATATACCTTCATGGGAATGGATAAGCGACTGTGAGGACAGTCGGCGAATGAACGAAATACCTGACACATCGCCACACCTACTGGAGTTGGTTGGTTAAGTTTGCTTTTTTGGTTCGGCGGCAGTGGTCATCCTCGTTCACCTTTCGTGTTTCATCCGCCGCACACGGTGAAATCAATGACCTGGACATCCGAGGGCGATGTCGATGGTGAAACCTGATGGTCATTTTTCACGATGCCTCGATGCACGAATCGGAAACTTCATCTGAGCTCAAGTCATCCTGTTTGCATCAACCAACATGAGCCGTGTTACCGCCAATCAGGGTTTACCGAACCAAATAGCTAACATATCGCAAGCACCCCATAACCTATATACATCGCCAAGTGCCCTCAACAACCCGAACACATGGTGATTATCTGGATACTACAATGATTGTAATTAGGATAATGATAAGTGGAGGTCGCAGGGAGGGCGTCGATATCAGTTTCAGAACCGTGTCTCGACCCAGTGCCGGCCAGAACGCGAACGTTGTAATTGTGTTTCCAGATGTTTCCACCGGTGGGGGTGGGGGGGGACCAGGGTAAGGCAACGGAAGGCGCAACGAATGATCCAGACATGATTCATGTCGATACGCAGGGAGGGAAACACGCCAGGCGTGATCTGGAATCCGGGGTGGGTGTTAGGCATAAATATTCATTCCCTTGTGAATGCACCTCGTTTGGAGTTGGTGTATATATCTCACCCGGGATGAGATTGTCCACAGCGGACACCCTGAATACCTGTACGACCCGGGTCTCTCCGCCACATACGTTTGAGAAACGACGTGGAGAGGCTACCCGTTGCGATGACTGACCAGCCCGGGTGTTGGAGATTACCCCGTCGTGTAGTACATACCTACGCTACACTTATTACATTTTCTTTTTCGGACATGGCGCGTTGTTTACAACACGCCACACTTGCCTACGCTTTTCCTCCAGTCTCGTACACACATACACCTTTAGCGCGTATCCTCTAAAACCGGGTGCATTGTTTTCGTTGCCTGGAGCGCGCGTCATGCATGCGTGCACAGAATCAGTACAAATTTCAGAAGTCGCGTACGTGAGTGACAGTGTCCCACCACCGCACAGCTCATTCCAGATCATCATAGCATGGGTGGGATTGCCATGTTCTCGCAGAGTGAGCTTCGTGGTCCCGCAACCCATGGCACAATCGAATAAGAGCATGCGAACGAGCGAGATATGGCGGAACCTTCGACAGCATGCCCCGCACGAGGCAAGAGCCAAGTGATTGGTGACCGCGGACATTGAGGACGAATGGGAAGTCACCGGAACAATATTTGTGAAGTAGTAAACGAGTAATACGGGGCCATCGACATTAGAGACAGTAATTTCTGGTGCGTTCCTGATCCTTCAAGTCTTCAGGTGTTGAACTTGAGCCAAGGTCACCTTTTGGAGTTGTGGGGTCCACTCGCAGTCTCGCACCAACGGTGCCTTGCAAGAGATAGAAATAGTATGAGATCGTCGAGAGGAGATTCGCCAAAGACAGCGCGACCCACACCTACAAGTCTTACTTTTGCGAGCTATGCCAGGGCCCAACGAAAGTTCTAATTGTACTAGAGCACCATAATATGGAATTTTCGCATTCATATCCGGCCCTGCGCTTTGGTCCCTTGGATACGGCCTGAGCCACTCGCCTGAGTCTCGATCTCGAGACACTTTTTTCCGATCTGTTCACACTTGTGACGCACGTGTACACTCGGAGAAAGCCAGCGGCACAATCGAATATCTGCGCTAGCAACGTCCCCACAATACTCAATGAGCCGGAGCTAAGACCCTGGCAGCAGCATACCTCCAACCAGACTAGGGGCGACGCTTGTCTGTCGGTTGCCAGTACCATCCGAGACTGCGACGAACCCCGAAAAAGCATATCGTGGGCCGTTCTGGCCCTATGTCGTCCGACCCCTGTAGATGCCGATCTGCCTGCGAAGGCAGTCTGCACTCGTGTATTTGTGCATGCTCCACCTCGAGGATTACCTTGATCTTCCTGGCACGGCTCCACTCTTCTGCACTCTTTTGCCACAGCGGTCAGGATCACGGGCCCACGGATCGAAAGAGTTGCAGAGTCTAATATCGATCTTACATCGTGCTGGCGAATGGTCCGTTGAAATGGTGGAGATCGTTCTTACCAGCCGTATCCTAGATGGTCAAATTCAGAGATTCCGTTCGGCTCAGTCTCTTATGTCTTGGAAATGTAAACATTGAGACACAGCAACGACATGCTCACTAGAAATCTCTGTCTCCGACTAAGCATAAGCTGTCCTCCACCAATATGTTAGAGACGCGAAGCGTTCGAGAAGGTGTCTCTCTCTACCCGTTCAGTTGTAGCTGATCGGGGTGTCGTTGTCGTGCATGTCACGGAGCTGCACTTGGCAGAGAACGAGACCGTGTCTGTTTTGGTTAGTTTTCGACGCTTCCAGGCCATCAGTGTTTGATAGCAATATATCGATCACCATTCACTATTGCCATCGTTCTCGAGTACTCGACAACAACACGCAGGTGCACTCTGCAACTCCTCAGAAAAAAGAGCAAGGTCAAGTCTCTTTAGGAACGAAGGCTAAGTAGTAGGACACTAAATAAAAAAGACGAAGCATAGGCATATCCACAGGCAACATAAATATACACGAGCCAAAAAACGAGGAGACATGTATCCGCAAACGAAATAAATAACCAAGGTCACCACTGTCCTTGTCTGGTTCCTGTGCTAATTCCGAATCCCTCCTCAACTCTCAAGCCTGAAGTGCACCCTCTCCCCGCAGTTCGAGATAAATTTCCTCTGCATCATTCGCATCTCCTTCCACCGTCTGATCCTGATCCTCCTGGTCTCCTAGTGGAATGGCATCTGCGAACGCGATTGAGGACATGACTGCATCTTGACTAGCAAGGTGAGACAAGACACCAAATCCAGTATCTACCCCCTTCCAGCACCTACGGAGGTCATGTTCATACAGCTCCCGTACACTGATGATGAACCGAGGCATTATGGAGGCCATCATAATGAAAGTAATCAGAAAAAAAATGAGTGCCAAATCCTGACTTGGTGTTAAACTCTGGGCCTCAACCATGCTAATAATGTGATACAAGGTATTCCTGGGTGTTCAGAGAAAGCATCAGATAGTTAGTCATTGGACTTGTACTACAAGCTGAGAAGTGAGACAGATAGAGGCAAAGTGACATACATGGCAAAATAAATTATCCCATCTCTTGCCAGCAGCTGCATATACTGGTTGGGTTGCCACTGTTTTGTTGCTTGGTACATTTTAAGTGATTGTTTGAGGGTTTGGAAGACAGCAAGGACTAATAGTGCAGTGCCAAGAACAAATTTTGGAGGTTCATCATACAGGTGAAATGTTGGTGGAGCATTGACAATTGAATAATTGCAAAATGAAAAATCAAGCAATTGGCTGATTTTCACTGAGAAGATGATTAAAAGGCTATATAACAATAGCCATGCATTCAAAATAGACAAGAACATACCTAAGAGGTGGATATTGGAGGTGCTATAAACTACTGCAACATAGATTGCAGAGATGACTTGGATCACATAAATGAACAAGAGGGACCATAGAATTGGCTTGGATCGACTCCACATTGCATAGACACGAAGAATCATCACCACTATGACACAAATCAGCATGACAGAGAGTGCAAGGGTGAGATAACTCGCAATCAGCAACAAAAACAAAGACCAGAAGTGTCCATACCCCTACAATGTGAATTGTTCTACCTTTGAAATAGCATATATGTTTTAACATCATAAGTACAGGCAAGTAAACACCCTTACATCTATAGATGATTAGGAATGCATGGCTTCATATATACCAGGTACATACATCTGTCAGCCAAAAATTATTAGTGATGGACAATATTCAAAGCAAAAGGCTAACATGTAAAAATCCTGGGACAAATGTGGTGCCAGCTGTGAGTGCATCAGATGAATTAAATGACATAGCTTTAAATGCTTGAGCATACCAAACGAGCCCAAGCTTGAGAATGAAATCCAAGTCAGTTGTGTTTGAATATATTACAATAGTTTAATCTCTACACCCACATGACCCAAGTAAGGCCAAGATAACGAACCTATTGGACAGGTCAGCTCCAAATATACAGGAGAGGCTAAACTACAAGGATATTTGTACATACTAGAAGAAACATTGTGGAAACCCATGTCCAAGATCTACACTGTAAAATTGTCAGGGTCATTGTACTTGAATAATAGCTGGGGATTGTTCACCCAAATATACTCTATCTTTGCAGCTTGTCAGCAATCCTTGAGAGTGAAGTTGTAGAGAAAACAAGGTACCACCTCACTAGGGAAGGCAAGCACTGTGGTTGTGATGTCACAAAAGTAATGAAAACAAGGCTCAGTAGAACACTCACAGTAGTCATAAATGACAGCAGTGACAATACTGACTATATTGGTTTATCAGAATAATGTCTGAAAAGATGTATGAAGGCCATACCAGATGCATAGTTGTTGAAAAAGAGAAGCTGCAAATCAGACTGTAGTTCAGAGGACATGAGACGAAGGATGGGGAGGGTTACTGTGGGATGATATATTGGTATTTATCTTCCCTCATCCGTGCCTTAAATGACTGTGTCATCATGCGGCGACATGTGAAATGAATAATGGGGAATGATGTAAGCCCAGGCAACAAGTAGATGCCAGCGGACACGTGGAGGTAACATATCTTCCCTTTTAGATGGGGGATAGTGAACTACTGCACCATCCGGAGTGCAAGTTCATCGTGTGAACTGAATAAATATGTATATGAGGCCGGGGCTGATCCTGAAAGCTTTGTGAGCCTTCCTCGAGAGGGAATACTCTCAACCCAAGGGACTAGATGTTCAAAACGGATAGGTGACCACTAGTCAATCCTTCTATTTCCACCATGGCGTTCGGCCGGCGACTTTTGCCCGTGTTCATCAGACCGAAATACCAGTGCACATCTGGTAGCGAAGGCCATTGGCTGAAAAGACGTTTATTGTGATGGTGATACTTACAATATGGCCAATGTGAGAACAAAGCAATGCGCCCATCCTGTGCTGCTCGTGTTGCAACCATCTCCTTCTATGCCAGAATGATGAATGGACGTACAAATCCGATGCCAATGGTAGCGAACAAGTTCAAGGGCGCACTGCTAAATGATCACATCGTCAATGCCTAAGATTCACAGGGCCTCAAATAGCCTCGTATCCAGATACTCATTCCTTTGCTTTTCGTCCCCACAACAATACCTCCCTACCTGACTCGCCAAGTCCGAAAACAAGCATGATGAGCTCCGTCTCATCTGCTTATCCAGGTGTCATACCTCAAAAATGTACAGGAACCCATGCGAAAAGTGCCTTCACGCCGTCCTTACGAGCCCCCGTAAAAGCAGGGACAGGCAGTTTGGTCTATTGACGGTCCGCCTCATAGACAGGCCAGGACCCAGACTAGAAATGTCTCAGAGTGTGGAGCAGCGAGGGTAGCCACGGGAGCTTTTGGATGACTTGTTCTTGCCAACCGGGCAGGCTTTCAACATGGATCCCCTCCGTCTTCGCATATACCTCCATGGACATGGATAAGCGACAGCGAGGACAGTCGATGAATGAACGAGAACACCCAAAGCGTCGTCGTGCCCAGGGCTGGTTGGTCAAGTTTGCCTTTTTTTGTTTGATTGGTGTTCGGTGTCTTGATTGTTAGTATCTTCGTTCAACAACGGGGATAGGCTGTCTTTCGACAGTCTACCTCATGGATGGACTAGGCTACCAACTAGGCATGTCTTGGGGTGTGGAAGCAACTGGAGTGGTTGGTACAGCGCTTCCTATGGGTTTTTCAGATGCTCATTCTTGTCACACCAGGTAAACCTTACCGCAATGTGTTTGGGTCCTCTTCGTCCTTGCATATACCTCTGTGGGCATGGATAAGCGACAGTTGGCGAATGAACGAAAATACCTAACGCAACGCCGTGCCTTGTGGAGCTGGTTGGTCAAGTTTACCTTTTTGGTTCGGTGCCAGTAGCAGTCATCCTGGCTCAAGCCGTCCTGTTTGCATCAACCAACATGAGCTGTGTCTCCGCCAATCAGGGTTTACTGAAATGAAAGCTAACATATTACAAGCACCTTATGACCTATGATATATCGTCAAGTGCCCCCAACGACCTGAATGTCCGGATACTGCGAGGACTGTCATTAAAATAATAATGAGTGGAGGTCGTAGGGAGTGCATCAATACCAGTTTCAAAATCGTGTCTCAACCTAGCGCCAGCCAGAACGCAAACGTTGTAATCGTGTTTGCGGATGTCTCCACTGACGGGGAGGATCAGGGTAAGGCAACGGAAGACGCAGAGAATGATCCAGACATGATTCTCTGCGGGGAGGGGAAACACACCAGGTGTGATCCAAGATCCAGGGCGGGTGGGAGCCAGTGCATACATTTTACTTGGGGCAAGATTGTCCACAGCGGACTCCCTGGATACCTGTGCGAACTAGCCCTCTCTGGTACATATGTTTGAGAAATGACGCGGAGAGGCTGCTCGTCACGATGACTGACTAACTCGAGTACATCGGTTTCATTGCCTGGAGCGCGCATCGAGCATACTAGCCATTCCTGCAGCCTGTTTCGTGCTGCCGTCTGGGGGGGACCTTTGTTCGTTCCCTTTCGCTTCTGACTTCTGCGCCAACTTCACCGTGTTCTCAATTGAGTGTGGACCTTGTCGAAGATACAGACCATAGCGTACCGTAGACATTCCCTGCATTTCCTTTTTTGGACACACGTAAAATAAGTTTTCCTTCCTCACGCGATGCGCCTTCCCTCCAGTCGAGTGAGTGAAGACTGGAGGTAAGCCATGCGCGCTAACACATTCATTAACGCACATACTGATGTACCTAGGACTCACCGTCCATATATCTAGCTCGTCTGGTCGCTCATAGGCCTATCCCCGCGGGCACGTCTATGGATGAGATTGATGAACGCGTCGCAAGGACAATCCATGCATCACCGCGCGCAGAGACGGTCGTCGTTCCACTTTGGGGGAAGTGATCTCCTACCCCGATGACAGGTCTCAGAAATAGACGGGAAGGATACTCAAGTTTGGTCTTGAGCTGCCTTCGTTCATTCATTCAAAAGCGATGGTGTAACTGATTGACCGTGGAACACCATTCATTCTGCACAGCCAAGACTGGAACCAAATGTAGCGGAAAACAAAAAGAGACACAAATGGCCCGTTGCGCACATCTTTGTACCCAGTTCTTCAAGGTCGTATCCATGCTATCACTCGACGTCGATCAGCGTACGTGAGGATCCAAACATCAAGTACCCTTTACGATTCAATGCTCTGCAATCGTACACGTGCGTGCCAACGTTGAATGCCTCGTCAAATGGCTGCGTGCAGCCACGCACCAAAACCCATCATCAACCGCACCGGCAATATCCACACTGGAAACGGGTTACCTGCACTTGCAGTGCAAAATAACCTGGCCTTTACTGACCCTCGTGTTCCTCATACGGCCAGTCAGCTCATCGTTCATGCTCACCTGAATATAACCTCCACGCGCCTGCCCTTAGCCCGCAAAGATGTACACTGAGCAGCAAATGAGGGCCTATCATCACGAACCCGACCCATATCCGCTGAGCGTCGGCAGAGTGGTTGCTGAGCGCGTACAGCGCGCGTGGTGCAGGACCGAGGCGAAGAACACCCCGAGCATGTCGCCCATAGACACTGCAAGGAGTGCTGTTCGGGCATGAGTACGGTAGATAGGATGGCCAAGACGTAGCCCATCTGCAGGACGGAGTAGATCAAGAGAGCAACGGCTGTCGAGATGACGCTTGCCTGCACATATCATGCAGGAAGGGAAAGGTATCGTTGAAGATGGTCGATCCATGGGGGAGGAATGACCCGTTCCCACGAGGGCTGACGACCAGATTAGGGTGTTGCTGTCGAACATCACAGAGCCGCACTTGGTAGAGAACAAGACCGTGTGTGTTTTGGTAAGTTTTCGACGCTGCTTTGGTGTTCGGTAGCACTGTATCGATCGCCATTCACCAGAGCCGTCATTCTGGGGCACTCGGATTAGGCGACAACACAGGTGCGCCATCTACGGCTCCTTGGCAAAGACATGCAAGATCAAGCTCTTTTAGAAGAAGAGCTCAGGATCCATTTGCATTATGACAGTGGCAACGCTACTATACTCTGGTCATATACTAAATAAAGAAGACGAAGCATAGGCATATCCACAGGCAACATAAATATACATGAGGTAACAATGTAGAGACATGCATCTGCAAAGCGAAGTAAATATCCAAGATTGCTGCCATCCCTGCTTGGTTCCCGTACCAAGTCCTGGTGATTGCTTAAGCCTGAAGTGTACCTTCTCCCCACGGTTCGAGACGAATTTCCTCCCCATCATCCGCTTCACCTTCCACTGCCTGGTCCTGATCCCCTTGGCCTGGAGTGCCATCTGTGAACGCAATCGAGGAAATGACCGCATTCTGGCCGGTCCTGGGGTGAGACGAGACACCAAAGCCAGCATCTACCCCCTGCCAGCGACCATGGAGGTCATGCTCATACAACTCCCGTATATTGATGATGAATCGAGGCATCAGGGAGGCCATCATGATGTAGGTGATCAGAAACAAGATAAGCATCACATCATTGCTTGGCATTAAATTCTGGACATGGATTATAGCAATGATGGTATTGAATGTATTCCTGGGTATTCAGAGAAAACATCAGGTAGTTAGTTATTGTTGTCCATACTCTAAGTTGAGAAGTGAGATGGTGAGAAGCAAAAGGACGTACATAATGAAATAAATTATTCCATCTCTCACTAATAACTTCATGTACTGGTTGGGTTGCTATTGATTTGTTGCCTGATACATCTCAAATGATTGTTTGAGAATTTGGAAGACAGCAAGAACCAAGAGTGCAGAACCAAGAGAAAGTTTTTGGACTTGATCATACAGATAAAATTTGGGCAGAGCATTTACAATTGAATAATTGCAAAATGAAAAACCAAGAAGTTGGCTGATTGTCACTAACATATTTGGAAGGTTATCAAACAATAGCCATGCACCAAATATGGACAAGAACATACCTGAGAAGTGGATATCAGGGTTGCCATAGACTGTCACAAAATAGATGCCAGAGATAACTTGAACCACATAAATGAATAGGAGGAACCACAGAATTGGCTTGGAGCAACTCCACCTGCATAGACATGAAGAATCATTACTACTGCAACACAAATCAGCATGACATTCAGAAAGTGCATAAATAAGATGGCTTACAATCAGCAGAAAAAAGGAAGATTGGAAATGCCCAATCTGGTAGAACAACAATTACAGTACCTTTGTGATTTCATCTACCTTTCTATGTCATGGATGTATGTAAACTGGAGTTCTTACATCTACTGGACATTAGAAATGCATGCCTTCATACATATCAGGTACACACATCTGAGGTAAAAATATTAATAATGAACAAGATTCAGGTGAAGAACTGACATTTAAAGGCCCTGGAACAAATGTAGTGCCAGCTATGGATGCACTAGGTGAATCAAATGACATGGCTTTGAGCCCTTGAACATACCAAGTCAGCTTTGAATGGACCACAGCAGATTGATCTGTGCACTACATAATCCAAGCAAGGCCACCATAACGAATCTATGGGACAGGTCAGCTCAAAGTATGGGGCTAAACCACAAGAATATTTGTATGCACAAGGAGAAACATTGTAGAGACCCATGTCCAAGGCCTACACTGTAAACTTGTCAGGATCATTGTAAATGGGTAATAAATAACAACCACTCACCCGGGTATACTCTATCTTCACAAACCATTAGTGATCAAAGTGAAAGTGAAGAGGAAATGAGGTACCACCTCACTAGGAAAGGCAAGGACTACAAGTATGACATCACAACAATAATTGATACAAGGTGCAAATAGACTCACAATAGTCGTATGCAACAGCAGTGATGACACTGACTAATTGGTCTATCAGAATAAAATTCGAGAAGATGTAGGAATAGCCATACCAGATATATAGTTGTTTAAAAAGAGAAGCTGTAACGCAGGCTGTAATTCAGAAAGCATGGGTCCAGCTACGAGGAGGTGTGGTTCAATATCTGAGTATTTAACTTTTTCCATCTGGGCCTCGATTTACTGGAAATCATGAACTCCCGCGCAATGGGTAAACACGAGCGGACACGTGGAGGTGATACATCATTTTTCTTTGATGGGGAATGGTTCCTCCCGTCATCTGGAACACAAGTTCACCATGTGGCCCAAATAAATATATGGGACTGGGGCTAATCCTGAAGGCTTTGGAAGCTTTCCTGCGTAGATAGAACACATGAAGTGATACGCACCTCACGAGCGTCGAAACAGAATACCCTTAACCCAAGGGACTACACATTCAAAATGGATAGGCGTCTACAAGTCAGTCTCTATTCTCGCTGCGGTGGTTGGCCGGCGGCTTTCACTCGTGTTCATCAAACTGGAACATCTGGAAGCGAAGGCCGTTGGCTGAGAAGATCATCATGGTAATGTTTATGATATGATTGATGTTCGGCGTGTTGATGTTGATCATTGGCTATGAGCTCCAAGTGAGAACGAAGCAAGACGATCTGGGCCTTCTAAATCCTATGCGTAAACAGAACAAGGACATTGTACACTCGCTGCACAGGGCATTCACTCGAAGTCGAGAGCTTGCGCCGTTGGTTGACCACGTGATCATGTATTGGTGCGCCCTTGAACTTGTTCCAACGTGGCAGGCACTGGGTTTCATGCGCGGTCTTTCCCACTTTCCAATGGATGCCGTCACTCATCTTTATTGCACCAGATTGGCTTTAACAAAATGCATTTGGATTCCCTCCGTCTTCACATAAACTCGCGTGGACATGGATAAGCGACAGCAAGGACAATCGATGAATGAGCGAAAACACCTAAGGTTCCAGAGCTGATTAGTAGGGTCTGCCCCGCAGAACCGCCGTGGGCGCACTGCTTGGTCCCACCTACAGGTTCCAACCCAGGGTTGCGGCTACCCTGGCTCACCATTTTGTGTTTCACCCAACCGCGCGGAGTAAAATCAATGACTTGAACATCCGAGGGCGATGTCGAGGCGATGTCAATGGTGAAATCGGGTAATCATTTCGCGCGGTGCGTCCATGTACGAATTACAAACTTCATCTTAGCTCAAGTTGTTTTGTCTGTATCGATTAACATGAGCCGTATCTCCGCTGATTAGTTTCAGAATCATGTCTCAACTCAGCCCAGCCAGAGCAAGTGGTGATCGTGTTTGCTAGTGTTTCCACCGGGGGGAGTGTCAGGTAAGGCAACTGAAGGCTGGGTGAGTGATCCAAACATGATTCATGTCGAAGCAGGGGGAGGCACGGATGTTCATTCCGCTATGAATGCGCTTTGTTTGGGGCTGGTGTATTTTATTTCATCCGTGAACAAGAGATTGTCTGTAGAGGACCCCCTGAGGGCCTGTGCGACCTGACTCTTTGAGGCACATATGTTCGAGAACGATGTGAAGAGGCTGCTCGTCGCAATGACTGACTAGCCTGAGCACAATATTTTCGTTACCCAAAGTGCGCTTGGTTCATGTTGTACATGCATGTACATATTTCAGAAATCATATCCGTGAGTGAATGCGTCTTGCAGTCGCGCAGCTCATTCCAGACCGAAAAAACGCGCCGTGATAGCACAACCTATAACGTGAACGAATAAAAGTACGCGGACGAGATATGGCGGCACCTGCGACAACGTGCCCCGCGAGAGGTAGGCTGAGACCACCAGGTAACCGCAATTTTTGGGGACGAACTTTAGCAAGTCATCGGCACCAGATTTGGGAGGTAGTGAACGTGCAAGGCGGGGCCCTCGACATTGGAAACAGGAATTTGCACCCCTAATTCTTCAGACTTTTGAGTGTAGCAAACTTTGATCAGCATGTACAGCACGCAATGCACGGAATAGCCTGGATGGTGTTGATGGCAACAGAGAGATAGGAACTTCCTTTTTGATTGGTGTCCAGACAAGATTCAAGAAAGCCAACCACTGGTGCCAGGCACTACCACACGATGAAATCATCATCTCTTGAATTGAAGGTTCCCGTCTTAGCCATGCCTGCAGCCTGTTTCGCATCCTCGCCTGGAGGTCCTTGAACAAGTGCGGGGCTATCCTCACAGGCAACATCTATGGGTGAGCATTGGTCCAATGTGAAGATGATTGGCTTCGAGAATAGGCAGAAATCTAGGGAAGGATTCCAGACCTCAGTTTTGGGGTGTCTTCGTTCGTGCGTTAAGGCGATGGTGTAACTGATCAACCGTGGAATACCATGCATCCTGCACAGCCAAGACTGTCACCAGATGCAGGGGAATACAAAAGGAACCCAGACTCTTTGTAGTCCATTCTTCAAGGTTGCATCTGTGCTATTACTCGGCATCGATTAGCAGATACAAGGAACGTCAAGTATCTCCTATGATTTGACACTCTGCAATCGTACATCCACTTCCACATCGAGCGTTTTTGCGTCAAACGGTGGCATGCAGCCATGCATCGAAACTCATCGCTAACCGGTCTGGAGATATCCAAGCTGGAAACGGGTCCTCGCCACTCACAACGCCAAATAATCCTGCCCTCGCGTGCCCCTCGATAATCACGTTGCCCCACACGAGTAGCCAGATCATTGTCCACGCCCACCCGAATACCCCACCCACACGCCTGCCTGTCACCCGCGAAAACGCGCGCTCGATCAGCACACCAGGGCCCATCATCCCGAACCCAACTAGCATCCACCGAATGTCGATGGGGGGATGGCCGAGCGAGAGCAACGAGACGTGGTGCACGATCCCTGAGGCGATGAAGGCCCCGAGGACGGCGCCTGCGTGGCCGAGGACCCATGCGAGCGGATATCCGCCCATGACAAGGAAGGTCTGGCGAAAGAGTTGGTGCCATCGCCTCCCCCAAAAGTCGGCGAGCGATGTCGCGCGCCACGGTGAGTTGAACATGGGTGGCCATTGTGAGGGGACCTGTCTCAGGACGAGCACGCCAAAGAGGCTGGCCAGGTCGTACCACATCTCCATTGCGCCATAGATCATGAAGGCGGCGACTATCGAGATGACGCTCGCACGGAAGTATTGCGTCAGGAAGGGAAGACTGTCGTCGAAGATGGTCGATCCATGTGGGATGGATCCGGATCCAAGGGGGGATAATGTCAGGAACGCCCGTTGCAAAGCGGTGGTCGCCAGTGCGTTCACGACCGCGGAGAGCAATGTGTAGAAAACGAAGCCGGCACGACCCGAAGGACGCGTTTCACGCGGAATGTGCGCCAGTCCACGGGGCCATTTCCAGCCGTGACCGCGGGCATTGAAAACTAGATCAAGTGCATCCAAAACGGTCGACGGAGAGCTGTTCGCAGGGCGGAGGTGTCGCACGAGCGGCTCTTGCACTAACGCCCAGTCGAGGGCACGAAATGTGATGGACAACATGAATAGCTAGAGGGAAGGGAACCGTGTCAGCCCGTCCCCCAGGGATGTGCCAGGCGGGAAAACGTCTGTGGGGAAGACACCTACTACCATGTCCACGTTGAAGAAATTTTGCTCGGCCTTACCGCGTGACATATCCACAGAAAGTGCTGCACGCAGCGCCAACAACGCGATAAGGGGCCACACCACAACACGGAGCGCGCGCGTCTGGGGCTTGGTGGTCAACACTGCCGCGACGAAGGCGCAACCCATGGGAGGGAGGATGTTGGATACGAACGCGGCGCCATCTAGGGGAATCCTGGCCGGCGGAATACCAAGAACGTACCGCAGAGATATCATGGCGGGGGGCATGAAGGACATTGTTGAGCTTCTCCTGATGGCCTGTCGTTTTATAAGCGCACTGCTTCACGGAACGAACCTGGTGACGTTATCAATTAAGGGACCAGGCAAGAGCCGAGGTCGTCCCTGTCGGGCCACCATCTACATACACTGCTCGAATGAAGAGGATGCCATCAACCCTCAAGACTCACCCTGAGGCTTGAAGGCGTTGAACTTTGTGTTTTGGTAGCTCTCGACTCGGACCTCCCATAACCATGCCCAAGTGTGCTGTGCCTGATATCCGGTTACTACCCGGCCGGTGCTTGCGAATGATGCACTATTTTTCTTCCGTGTACAGTATGTCCTGAGAAGTTGTTCAAACGCGAAAACCTGGCGGCACTGTTGTTCTCGACGCTCGTTTCTCGTTCCCATGCCGGAGTGCCCGGGCCGATACTCCACAATTTCCGAATCGATCCTGTAGAGACGGCTGTGTGCAACGGCCAGCCATCCAGACAAGTTCCGACTGGGCAGACCACCGTGGAGGGGCAAGTTTTCTCCGTAGTGCTACGACCAGAGTGAAAGATTACATTGTATAGTTGATGACCGTAGCTTCTTGACTCCAGAGTAGAAATAATAGCACACAGAAGTCATACAAGACCAGGGATGATAATCAACAATTCATTTTTGTGCACTACCTCGACAGAACTTCTATACGAAGTAAATTTTCCTGGACCCATAGCAGGTGCCGGTGAGGTTCATCACATGTCATGGATGACACCACAAATCTCATTTAACCACACACGCTCAACATCCGGTTAGAGGATGGTGTGAGACAACATAGACAGTGGTGTTCCAAAGACAAGATACATCACCAAGAGTACTGGAAACCTTGACCCATGATATTGTATGCGGGCAGATATGGCTGCAATCTTCGACAACGTGACCCACACGAGGCAGGAACCTGCAGGCACCAGATTCGGGAAGTAGTCAACGAGCAAGTTTGCACTCTTGGTTCTTCAGACTTTTGAGTATAGCAAATGATTGGCACGTATAGCAGGCTATGCATTGAATAGAATAGCCTGAAAACCGAATGGCAACGCCGACGAGAGCACAAGCTAGATAAAAAAAGATTCCTTTTCAGTCGATATCCAAACAAGACTCAATTATGAAGGCTGACCAGACGGGTGTTGTCTTGGCCGTTCCTCCAGCCTGCTTCGTGTCGTAGCCCAGGGAAACTCTTTTTTACTCCTGGCCGCTACGCCAACTTTACCATGTCCTCGAATGAGTACGGGTCTATCCTCGCGGGCAACGTCTATGAATGAGCATTGGTCCAAGATGAACGCTTCGCAAGGACAGTCCATGCATCACCGCGGGCAGACGGTTGTTGCCTCGCTCTTGGTGAAGTGATCTCCTACTAGATGACAGGCCTCAGAAACAGACAGGAACCCACGGGAGTGAATGCCCGACTTTGGTTTTGAGGTACCTTCGTTCATTCGTTGGTTCAAAAGCGATGGTGTAACTGACCGACCGTGGAACGCCATTTATTCTGTACAGCCAAGACTGGCATCAGACGCAGTGAAATACAAAGGGCACCCTGACGGCTCGCTGCGCAGGCAGTTCGTCAATCACCCGACATCGATCAGCATACACGAGGAGCGCCAAGCATCCTTTACCATTCGACGCTCTGTAGACACATCTATGTTGAGCGCCTTCTACGTCAAACGGCGGTGTGCAACCATGCATCGAAACTCATCGCTAACCGGTCTGGAGATATCCAAGCTGGAAACGGGTCCTCGCCACTCACAACGCCAAACATCCCCGCCCTGGCGTGTCCCTCGATGATCACGTTGCCCCACACGAGTAGCCAAATCATTGTCCACACCCACCCGAATACCCCACCGACGGGCCTGCCCGTCATCCGCGAAAACACGCGCTCAATCAGCACACCAGGGCCCATCATCCCGAACCCAATTAGCATCCACCGAATGTCGATGGGGGGGTGTCCGAGCGAGAGCAACGAGACGTGGTGCACGATCCCTGAGGCGATGAAGGCCCCGAGGACGGCGCCTGTGCGGCCGAGGACCCATGCAAGTGGGTATCCGCCCATGATGAGGAACATCCGGCGGAAGAGTTGGTGCCATCGCCTCCCCCAAAAGTCGGCGAGCGATGTCGCGCGCCACGGTGAGTTGAACATGGGTGGCCATTGGGAGGGGATCTGTCTCAGGACGAGCACGCCAAAGAGGCTGGCCAGATCATACCACATCTGCATCGCACTGTAGATCATGAAGGCAGTGACCACCGAGATGACGCTGGCGCGGAAGTATTGCGTCAGGAAGGGAAGACTGTCGTCGAAGATGGTCGATCCGTGTGGGATGGATCCGGATCCAAGAGGAGACAACGTCAGGAACGCCCGTTGCAAAGCGGTGGTCATCAGTCCATTCATGACCACGGCGAACACCGTCTGGAGAACGAATCCGGTGCGACCCGCAGGGTGCGTTTCGCGCGGTACCTGCGCCGCCCCGTGAGGCCGATTCCAGCCATGACCACGGGCGTTGAAAAGGAGATCAAGCGCATCCAGGACAGTCGATGGAGAGCTGTTCGCGGGGCGGATGTGTCGCACGAGCGGCTCTTGCACTAACGCCCAGTCGAGGGCACGAAATGTGATGGACAACATGAATAGCTAGAGGGAAGGAGCTGTGTCAGCTCGTCCTACGGGGATGCGCCAGGCGTGAGGACGTCTGTGGGGGGGAACACGTACTACGATGTCCAGGTTGAAGAAATTTTGCTCGGGCTTGCCGCGCGACATATCCACGGAAAGCACCGCACGCAGCGCTGACAACCCAACAAGGGGCCACACCGCAGCACGGAGTGCCCGTGTCTGAGGCTTCGTAGCCAGCACAGCCACGACGAAGGCACATACCACAGGAGGGAGGACGTAGGACACGAACACGACGCCGTTGAGGGGAATCCTGGCCTGTGGAACACCGAGGGCGTGCCGCAGAGATATCATGGCGGGGGACGTGAAGGACATTGTACACTGTACAGTCCCTCCGGATGCGGTTTTATAAGCGCACTTGGTAATGCACTGCTTCACGGGACGAGTACAGGGCTTGGTGACGTTATCGGTTATATATCGCCTGATGGTTTCCTGTGATCGGAGGATGGCACCACACGAACACAAAGAAATCCGGGGACTAGGAAAGGGCCGGAGTCATCGCCAACCTACATACGCTGCTTGAAGGCATTGAACATTGCATTTCAGCGGCTCTCGACTCGAACCTTCTCAACCACCAGGGACATGTGTGCTGGCCCGTGTCTGATATCCAGTGACTACCAGTCCACAAGTGCCTGCGAATGACACATAGTTTTCCTCCTATGTACAGTATATCCGGCAGACTCATCCAAACGTGAATGGCCAGCGGCAGTACTACTGTTATCAATGCTCGTTTCTCGTTCCCATGCCCGAGCTCCCTGGTACTGATCATGTAGATTTAGGTCCTCATACGACTTTCGAGTCGATCTTATGTGGACTGGTCGGACAACCATTGAAACAACCTCGTTCCGGTTCGGCCCGGGCCGCAGGGCAAGTTTTCCCCATGGCGCCACAACCAGAGTAAAAGATTCTCACTATACACTATATAATCTAGATATGATGTACCAATAATCCATATCGTGAGGGTGTAAGTGTGTTTCCGCCTCGTGACTCCATTCACATCAGTCGCCGAAAATCTGAATGACCAGTACAGATTCCCGTCAAAGGGCGTGTAACCAAGCGTCAAGGCCCATCGCCAACCGCTCCGACGACATCCACGCCGGCAACGCATCGGCTATGTTCGCAGAGCCAAACAACCCCGCCCTCGCGAACCCTTCTATAATTGCGTTCCCCCACATGAGCAACCAACTCATCGTCCACACCCATCCAAACATGCCGCCCACACGCCTGCCTGTCACCCGCGAAAACGCGCGCTCGATCAGCACACCGGGGCCCATCATCCCAAACCCGACCCACATCCACCGGGCGTCGATCGGGTGGTTCCCGAGTGCGTTCAGCGCGACGAGGTGCAGGACCGCTGAGGCGAGGAATGCCCCAAGGACGGCGCCCGGGCGGCCGAGAATGCGCGCAAGCGGGTATCCGCCCATGACAAGGAACATCTGACGGAAGAGCTGATGCCACCGCCGGCCCCAAAAGTCGGTGAGCGATGTCGCGCGCCACGGTGCGTCGAACACGGGGGGCCACTGCGCGGGGCGATGTCCGAGGACGAGCACGGCGGGCAGGATGGCCAGGTCGTAACCCATCTGCAGAACAGAATAGATTGAGAGAGCGGCGGCGGTCGAGATGACGCTCGCCCGCACGTATCGTGTCAGGAAAGGAAGGGCATCGTCAAAGATGGTCGATCCGTGGGGGGAGGGTCCCACCCCCAAAGGGGCCAACGTCAAGATTATCCGCTGCAAGGTGGCGGTGATGAATATATGGATGATCGCAGACGCGGCTGTATGGAGAAGGAACGCCGTGCGATCAACCGGACGTGTTTCACGCGGAATGTGCGATCCGTGAGACCATGCCCAGCCAACGCCACGAAGACCCAAAAAAAGGTCAAGAGCATCCAGAATAGTTGATGGAAAACTGTTCGCAGGGTGGAGGTGTCGTACGAGGGGCCCTTTCTCCGAGGCCCAGGCGAACGTACGGACGGTGATGGAGAGCATGAAGAGCTAGAGGGAAACCTATTCTAAGTTTTCCCTCCATGGACGAACGAAAACCCTCTGAACAGAGTGATGTGTACTTACTGCCAGGTCAACGTTTAAAAATTTTCGCTCAGGCCTGCCGAGCGACATGTCCACAGAAAGCGTTGCACGCAGCGCCAACAGTGCGATGATAGGCCACAACGCGATGCGAAGGGTGCGGGTCCGAGGCGTTACAGCCAACACCGCAGCAAAGAGGCTGC
The DNA here is from genome assembly GCA_038088995.1 of Guyanaporus albipodus. Taxonomy (NCBI): domain Eukaryota; kingdom Fungi; phylum Basidiomycota; class Agaricomycetes; order Boletales; family Boletaceae; genus Guyanaporus; species Guyanaporus albipodus. Next base: position 49,557 of record JBBPKA010000158.1, read on the forward strand.
AGATCACCGGAGGGAGGACATAAGACACAGACGTGGTACCGTCGATAGGAAGTTTAGTTTCTGGGATACTAAGGGCATTCCACAGAGGCACCACAGCAAAAGACACGAAGGACATTGTCGAGTCTTGCGGCTTCATGAGCGCAATTGAAGCGCCGGTTGAGCTTCTAGCGAGTTCGTGAGGGAGGTAGTAACGTTAATGATTACACATGATCGTAAGGGTCGATGAGGCTCTGATGCGGCTTCGTATGATTGGAGGACGCGGCTTACAATTGAAATTTGAAATCTGATCGTGGGGTACTGCCACTGCGTCGTGTTGCCCCGTCGGTACTTGTGTTTCATAGGAGTTGAGTTGGCGATGCAGCACCGCTACAGTACGTATATTTTTGGTTACTCTCATTGTACCATTGGCAATGCAAATTGTACGTGGGATACAAATGTTTCAGAAGCATCACATTATCCTGTGGATTCAAAAAGATATGCATGTATCCAAATGGATTAGACGAGAATGTTGTGTCTCAATCAGTCGATATCTCATCTGTCAAGATAACCATGTGTAGTGATGGTTTGACTGAGAGATCCTACTTCGTATTAGGCCGGAGGTCATGTGTTTGATGGGCTCAGAGTCAAATCTAGACATGCAAGTCGCGGGAAACTGTCACGCTCGAACACGTCATGACAGATTTCTCGACACAGCACATGGCACCACCAAGTCAGACTACCTGCAGAATGGAGGTATTACGTGTGTGTCTGAGACCTTTTGCGACCAAAGGCAACCTTAGAGGCACCTTCCCCTCGGCTAATTTATACTTAAGCTTTTCTATACGGTTGATGTTGTCTCAGACTTAGATTTGAAACTCCCTGCGATCCTGCGCAAAAAGTACTCACGGTATTGACGCGATGGTGCGGTTCCAACGTTAACGCTTTGTCCGGTACGTTCGTCTCGTGCCCTTGTGTGTGTTCTCGTATGATTTCCACCTCACAACAGCACTAACAACCAAATTTGATGTCGAAGCGGCCATACATTCAAGCAGGAAAATCACTTCACACAATCATGACGACGAACGAACAGGCCGTCGGGATGCCGTGGTATTAGCAGAACCTGCTTTTGACGAGAGCTTCCACAGGGTCGAGATTCAAAACACACGTCCCACCGTCCCTTCAAGTTCCCTTGGCCGTCCTTGGAGAAAGCGTCTGCGGATACGGTCCGTATCAGATACTGTCCAATAACATCGCCTCTCCAATGAATTGTTTCCCAACACAGCTCAGCCAGCCCATGGCTCTTGACTCTAGTCTTGTCGATTTTTGGATAGGATCGGATCACATTACACCCATTGACACCTCATCCTGGGGTTAACGACATTTTTTACTCGCATCTAGTTGAGGAGTCCTGAACATTGGTCTTATCATGGTGAACTTCCCATCCTGACTGGCCGTTTTAAGGCACACTTTTGGGAAAATGATTTTTGATGTGCTGATCAGGCTGCATACAGATGGTACTTTATCTGCATCGGATACGCCACATGGTTTTGAACTTTGTTGCGTGTGTACAGCGTACAATGAAGGCGAGACCTGTTGTACGTGACGTCCATTCTTATCTTTCCCTTGCGTTATTTAAAGTCGCGAGGGTTTTTGCTTACATGCAGCAGCATTATAAGGCTCGCTTAGGCCCCTCTCTACCTTTGTAACGCCCCATCCTCCCGGTTTCTCATCAATATCATGAGCTTTCTTTCCTTTGTACTCCCTCCTGTGTTTGGATACTTTGTTGTAGCAGCTCTGGCTGTCACTCCGCGGACACGCCCACTTCGAGTGGCATTATTGCCAGTTGTCACGCTATTCGCCTTGCGTGCAGCAGTCTCTGTGGACATGTCATCTGGCAAACCCGATCGTAAATTTTGCAACGCGCTGTTTGTGGTGAGCACTTCCAACTGGATTGATTTTACAGAGAGCGGACTCACGATCCTTAGTTTTCCATGTTGTTCATAGTCATCCGCACCATCGATTGGACGTTGGCCAAGGATCAACTCGTGCGGCGCCTGCATCCTCCCAAGGGTTCTCAATCAACCGTCGCAGACGCCCTCGACCTTGCGACGACATTGCGTGGGCAGGGCTGGTACTGGGCACGCAAGGTACACATTCCACCCGAAACTCGACCGACCGACAGGAGGGGGTTCATATTCCATGTTATCGTGTCTGCAGTCTTGCATGCATTCATGTCGCGCGTCCTCCTCAGCGCCATCCGGTCATTCTCCGTTCCGGGGCTTGCCACCCTCTCTGGAGCGTCCATCTTTGATGGCACGCTCCCGCCGTACGTGCGATTTTCTCAGGGGAGCGTGATCATGGCGTGCGCCACGCTCTTGGTATACGCCGCCGTCCAGACGTGCTATGACGCGTGCACCGCGATCGCCGTACTTGTCTTCAGGCAGGACCCCGCGGAGTGGCCGCCCGCGTTCGACGCCCCATGGCGCGCGACGTCGGTGGGCGACTTCTGGGGACGCCGATGGCACCAGTTCTTCCGCCGCACGTTCCTCGTGCAGGGCGGCTACCCACTCGCTCTGATCCTCGGAAGACCCGGCCTCGTCATCGGGACGTTCCTCTCCTCGGGCGTTCTCCACCATATCGGGATGGCGTCGCTCAACGACCGGGTCGAGCCCTGGCGGTGTACGGTCGGGTTTGGGATGTTGGGCGTCGGCGTCCTCGTCGAGCAAGTATTCGAAAGGTGCACGGGACGCAAGGTGGCCGGGCCGATCGGATGGGTTTGGACGATGATGTGGCAGCTCGTGTGGGGCAACCTGATCGTGGACGCCTTCGCGCGGGCCGGGGTCTTTGCACACTTCAACTTCGCCGAAGGACTGGTTCCTGGACAGGATCTGATACGGTACTTGGTAAGGAATGTTGAGGCTGCGTTGCATGCGGCCTAGATGTGGTAGGCACTTCAACGGCTGTTGGAACAATTCCCATCATGCTTCTCCACACGGGAGCCGGAGTGCGAGATGCTTGATTTGGAGCATTATATAATCTAGATACTGTGATGTGGCGGCGTGTATGTACATATCTTGAGTGGGGCTTATAATAGGGATCACGTGCCGAGCGGGCAAGGGTTTTTACCTTTCCCTGTTCCTTGTGATTCATTAGTTAGACATGCACATCGCTAATATCGGGCTACTCGAATAAATCGGTCCTGCCCAGTTGTTCCGAGATGACTGCGACTGGCTTGCCCTCGAAGTCGAACGCATCTCCGCCCTTGTATGCCACGAGATCCTGCGGCATGTCGACTGAGACCCCGAGCGCCTTCTCAACGTTCACGGTCGCAAGCGCAAGCGCCGTCGTCTGGTCAATGGTGCCGTTCGAAGCAAGCGCGAGCTACCGATGCGCATTCATATTCACATTCACGGATCGATGCGTGCCACCATCGTACAGGGTCAGATCTGCTGCCAAGGAGTATGGAGTTGCATAGACATGCTCACCCGAGAGACTTCCCATCGCAAGTTGCGCGCCTCGAATTCGTCTGGCAGACCTACGCCAACCCGCACGCCTGCCGCCAACAATACGGAAACGAGTGAGTCGGGTGAGAGAGGCGGTCCAGCGAGGCTATTCGAGTCAGACACATGTGAGATCCCAGCACCAGAGAAGCAAGGGATGATAGAATCGAAAGCACTTACAATCGGCGTTGGTCCCAAGTGGTTGGGAAAGGTTTCGGTTGAGTGACGACGACGTCGACGCCAGCGCTTGCAATATCTGACGCAATGAGATGGGACTCGATTGCACCGGCAAAAGTCATCTTGAGTATTTTGCCCGATCTTGTCTCGTATTCTTGCTTCAGGTGTAATAGAGAACCCATGATGTCTGCACTATTGACGTCGACGACTAAAGTTGCAGTGCCCTAGGCCAGCAAACATGCCAATCAGCATGGCATTTCCAAGAAAAAGAGAACAAGTAACCCACAGCGCGGACGCGTGAAAGCATCACATCGCTACCTTTGCCAAATAACATGGCACGCAAAGCAGCAATTTGCGTGCTGACGCTCTGTTCAGCGTTCTTCGTTACCACGACATGCAGAGCAACATCACTCTGGATCGACCCATTGCCCAGGAGGTTCGGCGCGCCCAACGAAAACGCTGTCGATGAGCCTCGCACGAATGATCCTACTGGGGGCGTTATACCGGCTGTCACGCCACCTCTGTACGCCAGCCTGAGGATAGGTCAGTACTGCATTCAATTGCGTATACGTGGCATGGGCTTACAGCGTATTTCTGCCTCCAAATTGCAGGCCATCAATGGCCCTTATAAGATAGTCCCCAAGGATAGCAGGCGGATCCTTCACGAGAGGGTTGAATACAGTACCATCACCCGTGCTCGGTTCAAGGCGGATCTCCGTCAGCCCAAGAGGTGAGCCATAGATGGTCAGTCCAGGAATGATGGACCCGCCCTCAAGGTTTACGATCTCGGCATGTCCGTCGTCGTTCAAGTATCCTGCGCACTCGCCCGCACACACAAGTTCCCCATTGTGTGTAACGACGTTTCCGGGGTGCTCCTGGATAGATATTTCATTGCTCGACCTTAAATGAAGGCTGTTGACGTTGGTGAAAATAGTGTGTTGCACAGAACGGGGTTCAAGTGGAGGGAGGCCATCATAGAAAACTGCGTCGGCCGCTTCCTTGTCAAAGTCTGGCGTATTGGGAGAGTACTGGAATGTAGAAGGTTTCAGCGGCACTTCGGGAGCCGTGAGCTGTGGAACTCCATCGATAAAAACTTGTTTGGGTATTGCAGCGAGGCTGAGTGGGTGCGAATCCCATATAACAATATCTGTTTATTCGGTGAGCATCCGGAACGGCGCAAAGAGCACTCGCTCTTACCGGCATCGTAGCCTACATGTACATAATTAATCCGTGTCATAAACCAATTAGAGAGAAGAAGAAAAGCTAAATACCCTCTTTAATACGACCAATTCGGTGTCCCAGACCCATTGCGTCCGCAGCATTGGCAGTTATAGATAGTAGGGCGACATTCATTGGGAGGCCGAAATAATGAGCCTGCGCCGCCTCGTGCAGGAGGTAGCGGCTGTTGATCACGGAATGGTCCGACTATCGCGCCGTCAGTTATGCTTTGAGTACTCTATAGATAGAGAAGACTGGCTTTCATCACAACAGAAAAACCGTTGGCGGTCAGTATACGAGGAGCAAACTCGGAGCCTCGGTAGGCCTCACGCTTTTTTCTGTATGATTGTGAATAAGTAGAGAACCACTTATTCGAAATACAGACCTAAAGTTAGTAGCAAAGAGTGCGATCGAAGGCTCGCCACCCTATTAGCTGTTAGCTTGCACGCCACATCTCTAAATGCTTTCTAAGAGGCACTTACCCAAGTTTTCCTGAGTAGATCCGGGACCAAGTAAGTTTGCCCCGCATGGTGGAACGAGGCGACGGGAAATTTGAATTCGTTGGAGAGCTGTAGAACATATCGATACTACATTGCGCGACCACTAGAAATATGAGCACATACTCTTACGATCACATCTAGGTCCACTGCCTGAGAAGAAGTTCGTTCAGTACACGTAATATGTAAAAGGTGTAAACGCGACCTCGTAGCAATGCACGGAGAGTTTCACTCTGCCTCTGAGCACATCGACCAAAGCCTCCCATTGAAGGTCTTCTGGGAAAGTTGATTCTCCAAGCTCTTGCCAAAAGCCCGCCTCAGCCTTTGCACAGAAGTCGTCCTGCTGGACACGGATCTTGCGTGCGGTGTCGTATGCTTGCCTGAAATTCCAACCCGTGTCCAACCGGGACATAGAGTAGACACCCGACGGGTTTTCACCTGAGCTCGATCCAGCAACAATCACACTATGATTACATGTCAAAACTGACCACAAGCGTGCCTGTTGAATGTTTTTAGCCCTGCAGAAGCGTCGCAGCGAAAAGCTCACTTCATGTGTCTCCATCTAGGTGGCAAATTGTGGTCGAAATGCGATCCGTTGAGAGTGTAAGGTGGTTCCACAAGCATCGATGAAGGAGAGCGCTCCGTCGTTTCCCGCAACTTGATGACAAATGCCTGGCCACCTAACGACAAAGAACAGAATGTCATCCCAGAAATCAACTTGTCAGATTGGTCATACCGATATTATTTGCGCTGCCGGGAAGAATCTGAGCGGTCGTTACACCCCCCGCACGTGCCAGCTCATAACTATCGTCGTGTGTATTTAACCCGTCAAGGCTGCGAAGCCAAGGTAGGATGGGTGCCTTTACAGAATTCAGGTCGTCTGCACCTATTCGATTGTAAGTAAATGGTCATCGAGCAGGTATTCGAAATGGCTTGCCTTTGAGTTCTGGCGCACTCCCAACTCCAAGGTGTGAATGAAGGTCGACAAGACCTGGCGTGACCCATGCGCCATTCGCGTCCACGACCTCGACGTCGAGGGCGTTGATAACATCAGGGGCGACAGCACCCACTGCTGTGATCAAACCTCCAAGCAATAACAGGTCTCCTTGAACAATTTCGGTCCCGTTTTTCGCGGATGTCCATATTGTCGCGTTCTTGATCCACGTTGGTTTGGTTCCGAACGTAAAACGGTCAGAAGTCAGGCGTGAGCGAAAGTCGGCCGGAGGACCAGCAGGCGCCTTGATGTATTTGCATTGCTGAAGAATATCCGCTCGTCTAACCAATTCTTCGTTGGAGAGGAGGGGTCTGAACGGGGTGTGTGACGCGAGGTGCAGCAGCGAAAGAACAGTGATGCTGAGAGTGCAGAGTAGGATCCATCGCCACCGCGGCCTGAGAGAGAGAATACGAGCGCGACATTCCCTCGCGTAGTCTTCCATCTTACTGCCCTGTCGTGGGGGTCGTCGAAAGATGTGGGGAAGCGAGTTACTTTTCGACACCAAGCCTGAGGTTTTACGAAATCGTACGTGGTCTCACAGTGAATTGCCGTGCCAACCTTCTGAACAACTATGATGATACTGAGCAGACATCCTGTTACACCTGTTTGTCCATCTTCGTAAAACATAAAAGCATCCACCCCGGGGCGTCACGAAGTAGTACGCACGACATGTCGCGATAGCGTCTAAAGACCCCTGTGGTACACGCCTACTACTGTATATTGACCATACGAATGCCGTCCATCAAGTCATCTAACGACGTCTCTTCACGAACCCGAACCATGATGAGGTCGTCCGTTGCAACCCGCCTATATTGCGTGCGTGCTGACGGCGCGAGCAGCAGCGCACCAAACGGCTGCTTCAGCATGACGAGGAGCCGCAGTGCCCGGGTAGGTAGATCGAATTGAGGGACATTGGACGAGAAGTCCTGGTCGAGGAGGGAACTAATCCACGGATGGATCAACAGCAAGCCTCCCATCCCCGACAGGTCATCCTTGGTTTTGATCTTGATGTCCCCAAGCATCACTGTCGTTGCGCGATAAACGGTGACCTCGGCGGCATCTAAGTCTGCGAGGGGAGCGAGATCGGAGAGAGGGAAGACAATACCGGGAAGTCGAAGTTTACCAGCCACCACCGACAACGATGGAAAATTGAAAAGTCGCTCGTAATACGAGACAGCGGGGAAGGAATTAGGTAGGCTTGAGCGCAGTTCTGCAACCTTGCTTGCGATCTCTGCCCCACCGAGTGATGGGATATGCGGCGGGGTGATTTGGTTGTAAACAGTCAGGTCGGCAGGAAGGTAGCTGTGCAAATCACCAGAACTCCCGGCCCATGCAAGGAGCATCGCGTTCTCAGAACGTGCCAGGATATGTTCTAGGAGGCGACCAACTGCGTGGTTGCCCTCCCCATATATGACTGGGAGTGCAACATTGAATATCCCAAAGAGACAGTACGCCATGTCCTCTTCACGTGCAGTCTGACGCTGCGAAGCTAAGTAAAGTTTCTCGCGTAGTTTGTCCAAACCGGGATTCAGCAGAGCAACCTCCTTGGTGGCAAATCTGGTTGCCTGTTCCATTTCCGAGAGGATTATGGAGGATTCTTTGTGATTGAATATCTGTAGTCCGAGGTATGGCTCCCAATCCTCAGTATAGAACTGGACGGCCTTCGATGCGACATATTCTTGGTATGTCCACCCACGAGTGTTCCATATACTCCTCAACAGGCAGCCAATCTCCTGCGTCTTTGAGAGGACACCGAAAAGATGGATGATGGTAAGTGACGATCCGCGGTACCACTTGAACATGGCTACTAATGATTCTTGCAAGACACCCTTATCTTGCTGATTGACACAGCAAGTGTCTGACCATGCCCATCGGAACCTAAGTGACCGCGCCCGCGCACAAAATCGTTGTAGCTTGGTGTTCTCCGGGGCCTCTGGTAGCCCATAGACCGACGACTTCTCAACCATTTGGAAGGTCGGTTCATGAAGCTGCCATTTGTGGGACAGCATAACATATCGGTAGAACGCTCTTACTTCATCCCAGATACGTGTGGCATCGAATTGAGCCAAAGTCGTCATTGACGATCGCAGTTCATCATATACAGGGTGTTCCTGGAATGCTGCTGCTTGCTCGGCTTTGTCATACAAGTAGCCAGTAGTGGTGTCGACAAGCATGCGGGGCATGTCCTGGATAGTCCGCTCAATCGCTGTTTGAATCGCACAAGTGGCGTCTACATATTGATCGCAAAGTGTTGTCCAAGACCAACTATCACTTTTTAAGCGCAATGTGTCAAGAGAAGAAATTACCGCGGATTTCTGGATCAGAAGACTGTTCGAGCGTTGACAACATTACACTGAATGCTTCGAATGCTTCCTTATGACGGCCCATGCCAAGTAATGCGGTATGCTTTTCCTCATAGCCAGTATGTGAAGATGGGTTGAGCTGGATGACCTGAAAGTACTGAAAATGGGTGTTCTACAGTCTAAGAGAAATGAAGGGCTCGCACCTCGTCGCTACGTTTCAGGCGAATTCCATTGACAGTTGGGTCAAGGGACAGTGCGTATGAGTAGTACTGAATAGCATCATCGTGTTTATTTGTGGTGTCTCCTAGCTCCTCGAGCTTCTTGACACAGCGTCCTCGAAAGTCTATGGGAGAATTCAGTCATTCCCATCTATACCACACACGAAAACCTCGTACCAAGTGCCCACTGTGTTCGCTCGTCGTGGAAATCCATGGGACTCCCCGGAAGCCCATCCTGCATTTGTTGAAAGCATTCGACCGCCTCCCTGAAGCGACCAGCCTCTTCGAGAACATCACAGAGGACTCGATGAATGGGGAATCTTGACACCTTAAACTGACTCAGGTATCAAGATCCAATTAACATCCGATTTCCAACATTTATGAAGAACGTACCTTAGTCGCCGCATTCAATGCTTCCTGCATTGAGCCACTGGCCAAGGCCACCCTTGCCCACTTGATTAATATGGTGTCCGGGTCTGAAAGGTCAAGTAATAAAGTGGAGGAGTATGCCGCAAGTGCTTCGTCCGGTCTCTCGGCACGCAATGCATCGTCTCCAATGCTCTCCAGCATCAATGCACACCTGTGCGTAAACTCTAGCGGGAGATTTGAATACGCTTTGCGAATATGCGATGAAGAAACTGACCGGTGAGCCATTCAGAAAGCAACTTGTTGGCTCTCACATCCTCAGTCATGATGTTCGTCATGTGGAGAAGAGAGTCGACAACCTCATATACACAACCTTGAGCGAACAGGACTTCGCATTGATGCTTATGTTCATGTGCACGGATAATTCGAGAGAAGCTGTCGGCTCTCTGTTTGGAATTTGCAAGTTGCACGACGAAACTGTCCTTTTCGCGGCTAGCTGTGCACTGGGCTATTGCTAGCTGCTCCTGAAGTTGTTCAATGGTTTTCCCAAGATTTGTTTGTTTCACTGTGAAACATGGATTAGCGGATGTAACTCGGGGGAATAATGACGTACTTGAACTCGTTTCTTGTTCCTGGATGCGAGCACGCAATGTCCTGACAGTCTCGTTTAAATCACTTTTCTCCCGATTTGCTGCGTGACGAGATTGCACAAGATCGTTGCGGAGTCCTTCTACAATTTTTTCCAAACCAACAATATCACGATCTAGTGAGCATGAGTTCCCAGAAGCACACATCGAGTTAGCTATGAGCTCACTCGAATCCTCCACCCGTGCGCCCAGGGATTTTGTGAGGTTGTCCTTTTCCTGGCGAGCCATGGTAAGTTGTGTTCGCAGTTGCTGGACGGTTTCCTCGAGATTTTCTGTTTATCATCCGACGAATATGGAGAAAGAGGTAAGCCAAGGTGACAACCAACATACCCGACTTCCTTTTCTGGGTCCGGAGGTCTGCACTTAGCAACTTATTGACCTTGTTTTGCACACTGGTTACGTGTTGTGATTCTGCGAGCTCGTTCCGGAGTTCTTCAATGATTTTTTCGGGGTCCACTATAATGTGACCTGGTGGACGTGAACTCTTGTAAATGTGAACCTGTGTAGGGACGGACACACCCAAATTCTCCTGCTTTGTATCTGAGGACTTTATTTCCCGACCCACCAGTCGAGTGTTTCCCTGCTACGTTATTGGAAGGAAATAGCGCGATTTATGAAAAGTTAAATGACCACCCGACGCAAAGCCTTGTGGAGACTGAACTCACGCTTTCACAATAACCTGGTGGAAGAATATTGCAGAGACTATGAACAATGATTTTCTCACCTCCGGCGGTCACCAGGTCGTAATTCGAAGAGATAGACATGCACGAGACGTAGCCGGTGTGCTTGGTGACGTGACCTATCTGTTCGTGTGTGGTAGTATCCCAAAATGACACCGAGGAGCCAGCAGAAGCTGCAATGAATCTCTCGTTGTGCGCCAGGGCAATGCAATTGGTAGCCTGTGCGCTGTGAATGGACCACTTGTAAAGTATCGCTCCAGTAGACGCGTTGACGGAGTGAATGTCCCCGTCTTGAGACAGTGCGAAGAGTCGCTCGCTGTCCCTCGCCCATGCGAGTGATTGGTTATAGGGCGAGCTGACGATGACGAGGACTTCGGTGAGGAGGTTACCTAGTTGACTTGTATAGACTCGAACAGAGCCTTGAGTGGCGGTGACAAGGCGGTGACCGTCGGGTGAAAACTTTGTGGCGCACACTGAGCCAGCGCTGTGCACCAAAGGGCGCAGCAGTCGCTGGCCTGTTGAGCGGGACCAGATACAAGCAGTCCCGTCGGCTGATCCAGTCGCGATTCTTGAACCTTCTGGCGATATGTCGACCGCAAACACGTTGGCATTGTGACCCCGGAACTCAGTCACCTTTTCGTGCGTCTCCGTGCTCCACACCACCACAAGGCCCTTCTCTGTCCCGGCTACGATCCACTTTTCGTCTAGCGACACTGCGATGTTGTAAATGTATACCCCAGTTTTCATTGGTGTCCACACTTGCTCGCCATCTTGAGTGCGCCATCGCCGAATCCTTCTCTCCGAGCCACCGCTCACGATGTGCCGGCCATCAGCAATGGATGCCACGGAAAATATCCTGCCTCCACATTTAATTTGGATTGGTTTCGCATTTTCTTGATGTCGGACAGAGGTGGAACTGTTTCCGCTTGATTCTCGGGTCCTCGTCAGGGTTACATTTCATCTCCCTTGTTCATACACTCACCCTTTTTCAATGTCTGCGCCGGTACTCGGACAGACATACCGGGCAGGGTATCTGATCAGTGGAAAGAGGAATTCGCGACTATCATGGTGAACTGTTCAAGTTCACACTTGGATCCGAAGTACTCGGCATATCCCGAATGTTTCCACCTGCAGCCTCTGGCGTAAGTCACAATGTCATCATGATAGTACTAGTCTTTTGGTAACCACAAGCTTTTCGTACAGTTGTTCGACCTCACGATGCAAAACTTTAATATCATATTTTGGTGCCGGATGCGTGGGGAACTGCTTGACTTTTGAAAGTACATTGTCGTTTCCACAGGTACCACTGTTTCAGAATTCATTCAATGCATCAATAAGCTCTATGCATGAGCCCCTGCCACATCAGTAATAGACGCGTATATGATCCCAGAGGATAAACACGTATTCGACAATGAGTGCACCTGGCAAGAGGTCTTGCGATCCTCAGGAGTCTCTCAACTTCAATGCTTGGAAAACCATTGCGCCCGACGTGGTTGCTGGCAAGTTGTCCTTTCTGTCATCTTCGTTGCCCCATGGCCTGAAGAATTAATCCCAGGGTGAGAGGGTTCTATGAGCGGATGCCACCATGCGCCATGACAGATGCAAGGCACTCCGTGGTCCTACTTCAGGTTTTATGACTGCGGTTATTCCAAAGTTTCACAAGGCCTACCCCTGCTAGGTAGCCTGAAGATGCGAAAAGGCATGACCAGATCTCTTCTTCTGTCGCACCGAGGAAGGGTTCAACAAGACCCTCACGTTTTCTCCGTCGTGATTTCATACTCACAGTCCCAGGCGACTACTCACTTGAAACGCAACTATTTCTTTGAACCGTGCACAGGCGACATGGAAAACTAAGTCGTCAAAGAGCATCGGAGTCTTGTAAGCGTTCGTCGAGTGCTCATCGAGCAGGCCGCAAATGGGAATGTGTTGTACCATGGGCTCTTGTCCAATCGGATCCTCTGCTGACCCTCGCGTAGACCACGCGTACGCTCACAAAACTCTTCAAAGAGGGCAACGTAACAAACGCACTCTCCAGATGAGGGGCAGGCAGACTTCTATTACGTAAACGCATTACCTGCCGCGTGATCATGATAGTCTGGTAACCGGACTTTGTATGAAGCGTATCGATGGACGTTCTAACTACCGGACTGGCTTATCGAATCCTGTGCGGTCGGTGATGCTAAGCCGCCGGGTATGGTCGTCTATGCACTATTCAACTCACTTCCATAGTACTCATGATACCCTTGCAACTTAGACTAAGCCAGGTCCAGTTCTCTCTCTTCGCTGGTTTTGCTCTTGCTGCCGTTCAAAATGTGACTGTCGACGACGCGATTCTTGCTGGCATTGTGGTCCCCCAGTACTTGCCCGCAGCGTCGGATTGGAATATAGGCAATGATTGTGCTAGCTGTTTTGTCAAGCCAAACCCCTCACTGGCGTACAACGGCACATGGCACGACTGTACCTACAGCCCAAGCAACAGTTACACACAGGAAATCGAATTCACGTTTACAGGTACGTCCTCCGGATCGTTCAAGGACTGGAGTCGCCTTTGGTGTGCTGATCCGCACTGCAGGAAGCGCTGTGTATATCTTCTTCATACTCGCAAATTATGTTCCGAATGCGACAACGTCGACAGACGTCCAGTTCATCATGGACGAGATATTCGTGGGCACTTACACGCATGCCGCGTCGTCGTCGACCGATTACGAGTACAACGTCGCCGTATATGCCAATAGCTCGGTGCCCCTCGGCGAGCATAGTATGAGGATCCAGCCGGTCAATTCAGGAAACAACCTGTTGATTTTATTCGATTATTTGGTTTACACGTGCGTCTCTACTTCAATCTGAGCCCTGGTTCTCATGACCGTCACACCTCTCAGGTCTGTGACGGATGATTCGACCTCCGAGTTGCCAACTACGACGACGACCTTTATCTTGCCGCAAGCCTCTACCACGCCGCTATCACTGACCTCTCTATTGTCACCATCACAAACCTCTACTCCACTACCATCGCCAACCAGACTCAACATTGGCGCCGTTGTTGGCGGTGTAGTAGGCGGGGTTACTGCTTTCTCATTTGTGGCCATGTTCCTATTATATTGTTATAGGAAACGCCATGTCAGCAAATATTCTGCTGACGGTCCCGCCGGGGTGGACCCATTTATTTTGTCTGGCGAGGTACCTCCGACGCCTCTCGTCACTGAAACGCCATCAATATCCACCCAACCCAACCCCCCGATGGCAACGCTTTCCACCACTGATGTAAGAATATTTCCTCGACGATAACCCGTTGCAAATACCATACCCGAGCCGTCAGTCTAATAGTTTTGTCTCGTGTTTTGTTTTGTACAGACTGGACCAAGAAACTTGAAAACGGGTGTACAAACCAGCGTGGCACCCCAGACCACGATCACACTAGCATCGGTGCCGCCCACGTCCTCCACGCCACCTTCTTCTTCTGCCCCGCCTTCTAGTAATGGCGCTCTTTACGAGCAAGTTGAGCTGCTGAGGGACGAAGTGGCTCGTCTGCGCGATCTACGCGGTTCGGAACCAAACACGTTCGAGTTGGAAAGAGAAGCTCCTCCAGAGTACTCGTAGAAAGCATATACTGTGGCGGACGGGGTTTTTACGCGGCGTTCCTGGCTGACGATACGCGCTACTGTTAGATCCATGTGATCTTGTCGAGGTGGCTTTTGGAAAGTATTATTCGTGTATGTACACTCATCCCTCTACCTCATCTGGGACCCTGAGAGGTCTGGATAGGAGAGTCAGAAGAGGCCTCTGCCTATCGAGGGTAACTCGACAACAAAATAATAAACATGGATCAATACGATGCAGGTGGCGTCGCCCGGATCGACCAGGGCTACGAATTGCATGCTAGACTCTGGCTATATGATCACATCGTGTATTTGGCCCTGGGGAGTTGTCCGCAGTGTTCTACTCTCGACATGGCTACATTCAAGCACCACAAAGGTCGCCTGCGGCCCGGCCGTCCCGCTCCCTGGCGCATCTACAAGACTTTTCTCTTGCCAGAGGAAGAACCTGTTTTTGATGCGAGCCCCTCCATATTCACTCGGACAATGTTTACTTCCTTCGGAATGAGAGGCACTTTCGAGACTCGGATATTTTGACAATATCAGTGGGTGGCTTGCTACTTGCCCATGGCCCTTGGCACGAGAGGAAGAACGAATCACTATTCCATATTTCCATCCTCAAAGCCAACTATAGTGGACGGCACTGAGCATCACCGCGACGTGATGCCGACCTTGTCCTTAGGCCCTTTCCTGCCTAACAGAGAATGATGAGACGCAGAGTTCAGCAGACGTAAGGCCAACTTACGTGTTCTGGTCTACCTGAAATATATTACCACCCCTGGTTGACGTGGTAGGTAACCCGAAGGGAACTCAATCCTGTGCAGTAAGTATAATCGCTGGGATAGTGTGGCTACAAAACACCACCCTTATGTGCGCTTCGCCGACTCCACCTGATTGCTTCCCCAGGCTCACTCTATGGTGGCCCTTCGACCTTTTTTTCGACAGGTTCAGATCCCTTTCGTCCTGTTCGTTAATTTCGCCCTTGCTGCCCTTCAAAATGTCACCGTCGACGACGCGGTCTCGGTTGGCGTGGTGGTACCGCAGTACTTACCCGTAGACACTTATTGGGCACCGGGGAACAACTGCTCGGGGTGTATTGCCAAGCCGAACCCTGCGCTGGCGTACAACGGCACATGGCACGACACTACCTACAGTCCAAACAATAGTTACACGCAAGAGATCGAATTTACGTTTACAGGTAGGTTCGTTGCTTCTATGATTGCCTTCCCAAGATTGGATTAGGAATTAATGAACTGATTGGAACGATAGGAAGCGCCATATACATCTTCTTCATCATCGCGAATACCGTTCCCGGCGCGACGACGCTCACGGACATCCAGTTTTTGTTGGACGGGGATGTTGTGGGGACCTACACGCACAACCCGACGTCGTCGACAGATTACGAGTACAATGTCGCCGTGTATGCCAACGACTCGGTGCCGCTCCGCGAACATGATATGAGGGTGCAGCCCGTTAATTCGGGCAATAACGTGCTGATATTGTTCGACTATCTGATTTACACGTGCGTCTTTTCCTTCTGAATGCGCCCGCAGTGCGCTGGGCGCTACGGTAGATTCTCATCATCACTCTCTCAGCATCGACAATTCGAGTACGAGCACGGTCTCGCCATCACCCTCGGCGACCTCCTCGTCTCCGTCGACATCATCACAGACGACAGATTCCTCTTCGAAGGCAGTCATTGGTGGTGCCGTTGGTGGTGCGGTGGGCGGGGTTGTTGTCCTTGCCATCGTGGCTGTCGTCCTGCTATGTTTCTGGAGACGCAGGATGCGCCGTGATCATGGACCTTCTGTGGAAGAGGGGGCTATAGTGGACCCATTTGTCTTATCCCGCGAAGTAGCGCCGACGTCTCTCATGGCCACCGCGCCATCGTCAACGCTGGCAGGTGCCACGCTTTCCCCAACCGAGGTAAGCACAACCGACTCCGGTCGACGTCGCGACGCGCTGTTTTCGATCCTTTTTGTTGACGGATCCCATTTCGCGTCTTGCAGTCCAGACAGAGAAGCTTCAAGACGGGTGCTATGCTCCCTGAGACGGCGACACCCTCATCGACGATCCCGAGCGTCCCTTCTCCGCCGTCCTCCTCCACTGACCCGCCCTCTTCTGCTTCTGCGGCTGCATCGTCGCACAACAATGCGCTCATTGAGCAAGTCGAATTACTGAGAGATGAAGTAGCACGGCTCCGAGACCTGCACGATTCGGAGCGGAACATGTTCGAGTTGGAGGCGGAGGCACCGCCCGAGTACTCATAGCACAGATGCGCGCGTGTGGCACATGTCATACTGTGTGCATGCACCACATGTAGTCTGATCGTGCGGACAGTGGATCTTCGTTGTCGTATTTTATATCTTCGTCCAACATGCGTTCTCTCACCTCTTTCGATGCAGATGTGTTGTATTCCTTGCCAGCCATGTAAATATGCTATATCTCAGCTAGTCGATGTGATCATACAAATAGTTTGCGCTTCTGCTAGACGGGCGCAATACGAGTAGCCCTAGATCAGGGGAAAGGAGAGAAAATGGGATAGAAATGCAAATCTCATTGCATGGCAGTGATACAGCAAAGGGGTGTCCTGAGAAACGGTTCTACGGAGATGTATTTATAGTGATGGATGCACTATTTGGACAACTTAAGATCGAGGACGCCCGGAAATTGGATTTTCCAGACGTCTAGTTGTCGTGAAGGTAGCTGGGAAATGGATTTTCCGAACTTTGGATCGGATTCTGGGGGATACGAACAACTTCCAAAGTTTCTATAAGGTTTCCCACGGCCCGAATGTCCAGCTCCATGATTCACTAGTGCATCTACGAGCTCCTCCCCCGCCCAGCTGCGTGAGGAGGTGCCCTTTTCTTTCATCTGACATGCACTGATTTCCTCCTCATTCGATTTATTTTCTGTGGAATGAGTGACAGGCCTTTGAGAGGCCTTGTGATCTACTATGAATATTGGTGAGTGAATCGCTTCGGCTACTGGTACCTGTCTGCGATCTTTGGCAGGAGAGGAAGAGTCAGATACGACGGAGCAGGCGTAACGCGAACTTACGTTTTCTGTATTGCTTTTTACCCCTGGTTTACGTGATCAGTGAGTCCAATCCAGTGCAATACTGATATTAGCCGAGTATGATACCCCTGGCTACAAAACAGTACTGTATGGATGCTTCATTGACTCCATCTGATGTGTTTCTCAGGCTCACTCCGTGACCTTTCTCGACAAGTCCAGGTTTATCTCACTTTGTACGCTGGTTTCGCCCTTGCTGCCCTTCAAAACGTGACCGTCGACGATGCGGTGTTGATCGGCGCGGTCGTGCCGCAGTACTTGCCCGTAGGCACTGGTTCAAGTTGGGCACAGGGGAGCACCTGCTCAGGATGTCTTGCCAAGCCGGACCCTACGCTGGCGTACAATGGTACATGGCATGACTCTACCTACAGTCCGAACAACAGTTTCGCGCAAGAGATCGAACTCACGTTTACGGGTATGTTCCCTGCTTCTGTGGTTGCTTTCCCAAGACTGGGTTAGGACCCTTCCTGGACTGATGAATTGATTGGAACGATAGGAAGCGCCGTATACATCTTCTTCATCATCGCGAATGCCGTTCCCTGGGCGACAACGCTCACAGACGTCCAGTTTTTGTTGGACGGGGATGTTGTGGGGACTTACACGCACAACCCGACGTCGTCGACAGATTACGAGTACAATGTCGCCGTATATTCCAACAACTCGGTGCCGCACGGAGAACACGATATGAGGGTGCAGCCTAGACTTTCGGCCAGTAACGGGTTGATGTTGTTCGACTATCTGATTTACACGTGCGTTTTTTCTTTATGAACGTGTCCATAGTGCGCCAGGCGCGTGGGTTCTCATCATCACCCTCTCAGTGTCGATAATTCGAGTACGAGCACGGTCTCGTCCTCACCCTCGGCGACCTCGTCATCAACGACGTCTTCGAAATCAATTATTGGTGGTGCCGTTGGTGGTGCGGTAGGCGGGGCTGCTGCTTTTGCCATCATGGCTATCTTCCTGTTATGTTTCTGGAGACGTAGGAAGCGCCGTAATCATGGACCCTCTGTGGAAGAAGTGGCCCTGGTGGACCCATTTATTTCATCCTACGAGGTAACACTACCACCGACGCTGGCAGGGGTCACAGGTTCCGTAACTGAGGTGAGCACATCGACTTCGTTGCGACATGCCGCTTTAGGCCCGTTTTCCCGCACGCTTGTTTTTGA
>JBBPKA010000159.1:0-65524 GCA_038088995.1 Guyanaporus albipodus
AGGAGGAGAAGGGGGTCTCGAGTTCGGTGGGGGCGGCGGCGGCGGCGGCGGAGATTGAGGCGGAGGAGGGGGTGGAGGCTCATCTGAGGGAGGGGGCCCTGGCGGTGGGGGAGGCGGGGGCGGTTCCGAGGTTGGTTGAGGAGGGGGATGTCGCGACTCTGCCTGCGACGTCCGGACGTTCAATGCAAACGCAATCTTGACGGGTTCGTGGGGTCGCATTCCATCCTCGACCGTCGCTGGTGCGGGTCTCTTTGACGTTGATGGCTGCAAAGACTCTTGAGACGGTCGAGCCTGTACGTCGCACGAAAACGGGTACATGCTCAACACCGACGTAGCAAAAGTCGTAGAAAAGAGGCCTACATCGGACGTGGACCAAGCCGAATCGACCTGCTTTCCCTTTTGCGACGATCTCGATGCTAGCGGCGCGTGGGGGAGAGTGGGGGAGGTTGGGGGATAGCCGTTGACGAGGGGTTTCGTTCGGGACTGACTGGGAGTGCCATTAACGAGACTGCGTGGTCCCGTCGGGGGGTGTACACCGATTTTACTCGAGGAACTGCCTGGCGAAGTTGATGTAGAGGGTACCGATGTGGACGTTTGGGAGGCGGAGGCTGGTGTGGGTAATGAGCTCAGTAGCGCCCTTGGGCCGCGCGGGGGCGCTTTTCCAGACATATCGAGGAAAGACAGAGCAGGAACAGAGTGCGTCGTCGCTGTCGAGGGCGACGAGCAGATGGGGAGAGAAAGAGGAGTCGTGACAATACAGGAGTGGTATCGTGGAGGAGACAAACAGGCTTGAGCACGTCCGACGAGACAAACAATTCAGCTCGCTTCCCGCCCCCGCCGCGTAACTTAGTAGACAACTCGTAGCTCTGTTCCGTGACCGTGATCTACCCACAGAAACTACTACGAGAAAAACAACATAAATAAGAGCGGCGAAGTAGGACCCATCACTGAAGGTTCCCATCATCGTCTCCTTTACGAAAGGAAGATAAGAGGGAAAAAAAAACATCCTAGTATACGCCATCAGGGGCCAGACACGCTCAACGGCCGTGCCGTTCTCGGAGTCGTTGGTCGCGCCGTACGCGGTTCATCAACCTCATCATTCATATCATCCTCGCCCTCCGATGCGTGCGCGTCCACAATTTGTGTTTGCGAAGTCTCTTCGTCTGGTATCCTGATGCTACTGTGCAGTGCAGCACGTTCATTCGTTTCATGCGATAATGACGACTGCAAAGGTGATGTCGATCCCGTGGCTCCACCCAGCGTTTCCGATCGTTCCACAGCCGCCCTAGTGATACCATGTCCACCAGATTGTTCTTCCTGCTCCTCGGTTACGCTCTCAAAGTCAGGTGGTGGTCTCTCCTCACCCAACCTCTCCCTCGACGCCGCGACAGCATCCGGTCCGTACGGCATACCAAACCTCTCCAACCCCTCCCTGCTCGTAATCAGCTTGATCTGCTCGGCAGTCATCAACCCCCCCCTGGGAGCATGAAACTCGGCTCTTGTCACCGTATACGTCAACGGTGCAGAAATGCTGTCGAGCGAAATCGTCGACGATCCTGCATGCAACCCAGGCGAATGCGAACGAAAGGCGCGGAATAGGTTCGAACCGGAGCGGGAGTGTGAACGAGAAAGGTTGTGGTTCCTCGACGACGGACGCGACTGATGGCTCTCGTGCGACTCCCTCGTCGAAAATCGCGACAATGCAGACCCACTCCGTATATGTAGTCCAGGTGACTCGGAGCGTGTTGGAGGTTGTTGATTGACATTAGATGCCCTGGGATGGCTATGCGAACCAAAGGGGTTGTGTAAGAGGAAGCTGAATCGCGAATGATCCCTGTCAGCGACAAGAGCAGGTGGAATGGTATGATCTGAAGTCCCGTTGTTCGGGTCATTCAGAGAAATAGTCGCTATCCCGATAGCCTCAGCATAAGGCGGCGCTTCTCCTCTGGGATCCGCGTTGTTATTCAGTGACATCACCCGCTGGTGTCCAGAAAGCAGCTCCGCTTCGCTTCTGACCGATTCATCACTGTGACGATAATCATGAGGCATCGCTGCGTGATGCAGTTCAGGGGGCCTCGGCACCAAGCCTGACACTCGGCGTACCGCATCTGCCAGTGTATCCATCGTTTCAACTCGATCAAGCGCTATACCAAATGTCGCGCCATGCATCTCAGATTGCTCTTCGTCGTCTTCGCCGAGTGTGGGCATGACGTGGGGCGGTGCTGGCTCGTCCTCCGCCTCCGATGGGCCCCTGTGAATGTGGCGTCTCGGTCAACACACCGAAAGTTGCAATGGATGCGCACCGAAAGAGGACCAACTCCTGATCTCCGGGCTCTTTCATGTACGGCGGCAACGACTTGGTCGATATTTGACTCGGTGTTCTTTGAGGTCGCCGACGCGGCCGCGTCAGGTTCCCGTTGGTCGAGGTGGAAGCCGTCGAAGCCCCAATTGTCCTCGTCCTCGCAGCCGTATCAGCACTCGCACACCGACGAACACATGTGATGAACGAGAAGAAAGCGAAGACGATGGTGACAATGAGAATCGGAAGCTAACACAATCCAAAACACGGGCAAAAGGCCCGTCCGGAGACATGAGCACAGCGTCCAGTATCCACTGATGACACATCAAAGAAAGGACTGCGCGAGACGTACCCATATACTCATACTGATGCCCCCAGAAGTCTGAGAACCACCGCTTGTTTGTGAGTCCGCGTCTTGCCTTGGACGTATCCCTTCAACAGCGAAGCTCAATCTGTGCGTCAAGGGTGTCGCAAAGACGGGTCCGAAGAATGCAAGAAATGCAAGAAACATGGGGAAGATGATAGGCGCCTGCAAGTGCCATGAGGGGATTGTTCTGGTACCAGAACATCGCGACCGTACGATGGAAAAAGAGGCCAGTGGTGAATATGGACATTGAACGGGGTTTACGTTCATGTCGGGGATCGTTCAAAGTGCGGTTAAGGGGTAGAAATGTCTCTCCAAGGGCATAGGACCTTCAACAAAGCCTGAGAGAATTAGAATAAAACAAAAAAAATCCCGAAAAAAAGGCTGGAAGTTGGAAAGGGTTGCGGTCTATACCACCAGCTCTGTCGAGCGGTAACCTGGAAAAAGGTCAAGGACGGGGAGAAAGAAACAAGTGGTCTTACATACCCCACGGCAGGACCTGTGGTAACCAAGAGACAAGTTGGTGGAGAGGGCTGTACAGCTACATTTTTGACTCTTCACTTTGTCATGACCTCTTACCACACGACTGCGCCAGACACTTATCTACGTATGTACGTCCACCCGATCATCTCGATGCGGCAGCTAGACAATCGCACAGAGAATACCATGGGGAGGGGGGGGCCTTTCAATTGGCATACCTACTTATTTTCCGCAATGCCAAAATTGCAGACTAGCAACCCAGCCAGAGTCTGCAAATGCCATTAATCGGTAGCTGGCCGAATGCCACACACTTTCCTAAGTCCTGATTCCTTCAAGGAGGATGACCCTGTCGCACCCCCCATTAGAATTTTGTGCCGTAGGGATAGATGCGCATGACGAGTCCAAAGTTGGTTCACCATGATGGATGCGATGAAGGATAGATATGGTTCCTCTAGCCTATTTCTCGCGGTGGGCCCTACACTTCATATTTGTGCAAAAACACACGCTCACGCGAGACACGGTGACCCCAGGCCAGGTTGTGCACTCACCTAGACCGGTAGAAGCTGAGTTGAACCTCAATGTTCGTCTCCGATAGGTCCAGTCACCTACGAAACTACCGAGCGACCCGTGCGCGTCCAGTGGCTCGCCACGTTATGAAAGGATGCTGGACATATGATTCCTGCCTTCGGTGTAGGTCCAACTCCAGTGTTAGTTCACAGGAAAAGAGGTCTATGCCAGACCAGTTCGATAATGTGCGGCTGTGAGTGAGCCCACCGAGAACGCACAAATTCAAAGAACGGTATGGAGGTACACATGAGCCCTCGTCCAGGACCAAGGGCAGGAAGAGGGGGAAATGACATACGCCAACGTGGCTCACATGGTGGTCCTTTCAGTTTGTCATGACATATTATCACTAGCCTATCTATTTGCCCCTCAATCTACCGATGCGCTACAGATGTGATCTGGCAGATGGTTGCCTGCGCAGCAGAATGTCAGATATGTCGTGCGCTAAACCTCGCATCAGTACTCCGGCTAAATTGAGTGGACACGATGCATACCAAGCTCGAAAGGTGCCTCCTGTGGAATCTGCTCGCCATGAATGTGAACGAGTGACGTAGCCAAGGTCAAAAACGCACCAAATGGCCAGCAAAGTGATACATGACATTAGTCGAATTGGCAGGCCGACGCCACACCCTCTCATATGTTAATTCCTTGGTCGACAACCTGTGAACCACTCGTCAATCGTTTCCCATCATCCGGACTGCATTGTAATGCGCACGGTCGCTCGGGAACAATCCACCGAAGGGCGATCCTTTCGTCTAATCTCTCCAAAAGCTCCCATGTCTCATAAGGTGCCACTAGGTTCGCTAATGATACTCCTTCATGTAATCCAGACATCTTGAGACGGACGCCGCCCTCGATGTCGTCAACAAGAGCATGTTGGACGTGAAGTTGGAGGGCGTCTGGATGGCAAGCGCCATAGAAAGGCGACTTCGGGAGGAGCCGGAGGGCTTCCTCTCTATCTCAGCGTCAGCTTTATACCCCTCTCGCCCAACGGTGTCACACACCGAGATGACCAACTATTCCGTCGAGCAACGGCACGAAGCACAAGCTGGTGTTTATACCCTGGCTGGTATGAATCAGGTCTGTGAATGATTGGGTCTATCACCACAAACAATGAAAACAGTTTCGGCAAGTCAATAGCCACTCTTAATCTGCGTAGTGCCATCAGAGGGTGACATTCGGGGTAAGATAGACTACTCACGAAGAGCATGCTCCAAAGGAATGTGCGACCACAACCAGCTTGCGCGTGCGATATCCATGTTCCTCCCTGGTTCTTGTCACCGACAATGGCAGTCGTGGCAGTCGTGTCGGAAGCAGAGTTGTTTCTACATCTTCGGGAAGATGATGCATCAAAAAATTGGCCATATCCCGAGCATTATCAAGCCAGTCGACTAGATGCTGCGTCATTCCCTCTACGATCGCAGGTGTAGAACGAGGACGCACACAGTCCACCAAGGTTTTCTGCATTCAGGACGGCGGCGTCCCCGTGCTGAACTGCTTCCCACGACCACACTTCCTCAATCTTCTCGCCCGCAGGTGCATCTAGCAGTGGCCGGAGCATCGTCTCCCAGGTCTACCGGCCTCAAGTGGATAAGTACACAAGCCCTGGCGAAACCAGACCAGCCACTCGCCTCCTTCGGGAATCCGTTCCCATGAACCAAGAAGAGCGTGACACCATCCCCTGTGGTGGCTCTCGACGAACTAGGCGTCCGCACGTAGCGGTTGAGACAGTTCCAGAGCAGCTTTTTGCTGGGTTCCCCGCCAAGTGTACCCCCTTCATACGCGATCTGTGTCTCGAGGATATGTTTCACAAGCGCATTTAATTTGCCGCGTCGGTCGGCGGGAGACCCGCCGTACGGGGGTAATCCAGGGAGGGGTATGTCAGGTGAGAGGCGGGGGTATGCGGCGGGGACGAGATGGGTGCTGAGCTGGTAGACACCGTGAGGAGTGGTGTGAAAGACGGGATGTCTGGGAGGAGTGGGAAGTCTAGGTGTCGGTGTATTGTCCAGGTCAGGGCGAGAATCAATGGGGTAGAGTGGACGCGGATGTACCGATGTCCATCCTGGCGCAGTGGGCGTATATGGGATCGTCGACGTCCTCGAAGGCATGACGGTGGTGAGTCTCTGAGAGCCTTGCCATAGGTCCCCATGGGGACTTCTCGTGCCCTATTTTCGCACTATGTACGCTTTCTCATAAACTAAATTGCACCGACTTTGATTAGCCGTTCGAGTACGAACACCGCGTCGATCAAGAGGACTCACTTGACTCTCGATTAGTCCCCAACGAGGGCATCGCCAACCTGGAACTGTTACACCAGCCGATTTTGGATTAGTGGAAGGCAACGTCGTGTGGGTGCTTAGTACAAGCCAACGCTCAAGTTACAATGTTCATTTGTCATGTTTTACACACTTGGGTCACCCCTGGTAGATATCTAACCATTAAGAGTTTACAAACAGGATTTCCTAGCTCCATGCTTTCCAAGTAAAAAGTCGGATATGTCGTGCGCTGGTCAGCCTGCGTCAGTTTCCCAACGGGAGTGAGTGGATGCATTGCATACCAAGCTCGAGAGGTGCCTCCTGTGGTATCTGCACACCACGAATGTGACCCAGTGACACAGCCAAAGTCAAAGAATGCGCACCAAATGACCGGCAAAATGGAACATGATGTTGGTCGTATTGGCAGGCCGACGCCACACCCTCTCATGTGTCAATTCATTGGTCGTCAATCTGTGAAGCGCCCCGGTTAATCGTTTTTCGATTCGCGCAACTGCGACGATGGAACCGCGTTGCGACACGTACGGCTGCGAGGGAACAACCCATCGGAGGGCGATTCTTTCCTCCAACGTCTCCAGCAGCTCCCACATCTCGTACGGTAGCCTCTCGTTAGTATACACAAGTGCTTCATGTATCCCGGGCAATTTGAGACGGACTCCACCATCGGCGTCGTCGGTGATGGCGAATTCGATGTAGAGTTTGAATACGTCTGGATGCCAAGCACCGAAAAAGGGTGACTTTTGCAACAGCTGGAGTGCTTCCTCACTACTTCAACCTCAGCTATCTACGCTACTCAATTGACAGCCACGCACCGGGATGGCCAGTGGTCACGACGAGTGAGCGCGCCAGGTACGAAATGGGGCGGAAACGTAGGAGGCCTGTGAATGACTGGGTCTATCAGCACAAATGACGAGAATAGCTTCGGAAAGTCAATGGCCACTCTCAGTCTGTGTAGAGTAAGAGCATGAAAACAAGAGCAGCGGGATTGCCCACGAAGTACATGCTCCAAAGGAATGTCCGACCACGACCAATTTGCGTGTGTGATACCCGCGTTCTTCCCTAAGTCTTGCCACCGCGGACGGTAGACGCTGTAGCTGTGTCGGAAGGGCTGTTGCCTCAACCTCTTCGGGTAGATAATGTATCAAGAAATTGGCAATATCCCGGGTGTTGTCGAGCCAGTCATCTGACAAGTTGTCATCCACGTGCTTGAATGGGATGCAAAGGACGTACATATACCATTCAGATTCCCTGCGTTGATGATGGCGGAATCCCCATGCTGGGTCGCCTCCCACGCCCACACCTCGTCAATCAATTTACCCGCTGGTGCATCCAGCAAGGCTTGTAGCATCGTCTCCCAGGTCTATCGACCGCCAACTACATGAGGAAAGGGGCCTTCGCGCGAAGAAAATGACTACTCACCTCCTTGGGAAAACTGGTGGCGTGTGCCAGGAAGAGCGTCACGCCGGTCCTCTGGGCGATCACGGGTGTGCGCACGTAGCGGTTGAGACAGTTCCAGAACAGTTTTTTGCTTGGCACCCCACCAAAATTACCCCCTTCGTACGCGGCTTGCGTCGCGAGGATCTGCTTCAAAAGCGCGTCCAGCCCGTTGCGTCGGTCGTCCGGGGATCCACCGGGTACGAATGGGGGTTTCACGGGCACAGGTACGTCGGGCGTGAGGCGAGGGTATGCTGCGGGAACGAGGTGGGTACTGAGCCGGTAAACACCATGAGGAGTAGTGCGAAAAACGGGCAGCCTAGGAGGGCCGGGCAGTGTGGGTGTCTTGACGCTGTGTAGGCTGGGATGAGGAAGGATCGGGGGAAGCGTGCGCGAGTGCACCGACGTCCATCCTGGCGCGGTGGGGGTGTACAGGATCGTCGACGTCCTGGGAGGCATAAGTCAGTATCGTCGTGGTCAAACTACAGCCGAACCCGCCTCGGCTTTTTCTTCACCCTGCCCCTCCTCTGCTATACTACAACAAGTTGGTCAGCAAACAAGTAGCACGACAGATTGTCATGATGTCCTTATCCGAGACTCGTGCGTGGGGTCGGAAGTTGTACACCATGTTCCTTCTCCTCATCGCAACTCAGCACCATTGCTAATAAAGCAGTGTAACTCTTGATGTATATCTCAGTCGATTCTCCATGAATCTTACTCGTTCAAGTTCGTAGAGCGACTCGGTACAGTTAAGTCGGCATGATACATTGCGGCAGCAATTCGCAGGACAAGTGTGAGAAGGAATCCCATGGGTGTTCAGGGCACAAATCACAGTTCCTTATATCTGCGCTCACAAGCGGGATTTCGCAGGTTGATATTTTCCCAGCAAAAAGTCGGATATATCATGCGCTGGTCAGTCTGACATCAGCTGACACGCAAGGTTGAGTAAAGGTGCCACATACCAATCTCGAGAGGTGCTTCCTGTGGGATCTATACGAATATATATATATATGTATGTAGTTCGATAGGGTAGCCATAATTAAAAACGTACCAGGTGACCAGCAAAATGGAACATGACATTAGTTGAGTTGGCAGGCCGACGCCACACCCTCTCATGCGTCAGCTCCATGGTCGATAGCCTAGCGAGCGCTTCGTCAGCAATTTCCTGAATGATGCGACGAGAGGTTGCAACACGCACGGCCGCTCAGGAACAATCCAACGAAGAGCGATCCCTTGGTCTAATTTCTCTAGCAGTTCCCACACCTCCCAGGGTGGCCGCCGGTTTGCATACAATAGCCCTTCTTGTATTCCGGGTGTCGTGAGCCGGACGCCTCCCTTGCGGTCGTCCACGAGGGCATGTTTGACATAGAGCTGCAGGACGTCTGGATGCCAAGTGCGAAAAAGAGGCGACTTTTGCAACAGCTGGAGGGCTTCCTCCCTATTTCACCATTAGCAGTCTACGTTGCTCGATTAACAACGCCACACACCGGGATGACCAACGATCGCGTCGGGTAAAGGCGCTGACTACTAGCTGGTGAATATATCCTGGTTGATATGTATTAGGTCTATGAAGTATCGGGTCTACCAGCACGATCGACGAAAACAACTTCGGAAAGTCGATCGCGACTCTCAACCTGGGCAATGCGATCAGAGAAAGAAATCAGGGACAGCGGGCTACTCACAAAGTGCACCCTGCAAACGAATGTCCGATCACGACCAGCTTGCGTGCATCGTACCCACGTTCTTCCCTGATTCTTGTTACCGACGACGGCAGATGTGGTAATCGCGTCGGAAGCACCATCGTTTCGACTTTCTCGGGCAGGTAATGTATCAGAAAATTGGCCATATCTCGGGCATTATCAAACCAGTCGACTAGATGCTTAGTCATTCCCCATGTTGTCGCGGACAGAAAGCGACGGCGTACTTAACCCGTTCAAATTTTCTGCATTCAGGATGGCGGCGTCCCCGTGCTGAACTGCTTCCCATGCCCACACTTCATCGACCATCTCGCCTGCAGATGCGTCCAGCAGGGCGCGGAGCATCGTCTCCCAAGTCTACAGACACCAGTTGCATCAGTAGACAAGCGTCAGTTGGTACACCACCCGCCTCCTTGTGAGATATGATCGCATTGGCCAAAAAGAGCGTCACGCCAACCCCTGCTGTGGCCCCAGACGGCCTGGATGTGCAGACGTAGCGGTTGAGGCAATTCCAGAGTAGCTTTTCGCTTGGTGGCCGACCAAGTCTGCCCTCCTCGTGCGCTGTTTGTGTCTCGAGGACTTCTTTCACCTGGGCGCTTACCTTGCTGCGCCAATCGGCGGGTGATTCACCGGGCGTGCGAGGGGGTACCTGAGGAACGGGTATGTCGGGTGCGATACGAGGATACGCTGCGGGAACGAGATGGGTGCTAAGCCGGTATACGCCATGCGGGGTGGTGTGAAAGAGGGGAGCTCTGGCTGGAGTGGGCAGCGCAGGCGTCGGTGTACTATTCAGGTCAGGGTGAGGAAGTACTGGGTAGAGTAGGCGAGGTTGTACAGATGTCCATCCCGGCGCTGTGGGCGTATACGGTATCGTTGTCGTCGTCGTCGAGGTCATGGTCGCCTTGTTCGTCGCATCGTGTGCTCTTTCTGCAAGTTTATTTGCTCAGAGCCGACGTGAATCTCATCAATGGGAAATGGTTGCTAATGTACACATCTTCAAATGGCTACTTGGAGCGCATACCCTCGGCCAGACTTCGAGGGTTGAGCGTCCACAGTGCCGCCTTCTCGACCCCCTCCGACACACTCTCGGGTTCATATCCATTGCCCTCCCACACTCTTCGCATCTGCTGGAGTATCGCCTTCACACTGCTTTTATTCATTGTCAGTGTCGTATGTCCCCTCGATGCACCGGCGAGCATCGACGACACGGTGTGCACGGTCAACCTAGGAAGAAAAGTTGGTGTAGCCAAGGGGATCTCTTCGGGGATCTGTTCCGCCATCGGTGGAGGCACAGGGCCAGACGCGTGCGACAAAATCCCAGCGCAAGTCTGTGCGAGTGCGTCAAAAAAGGTTGCTTTCTGTGGCGAGGAATCATCGCCTGTTGTTGGTAGGATCGGAGGATAGACATGAACAGGGACGAGGGGCAGGAACCTGGCTGGGTATCTGGAGTGCTCCCAGTATGCATTTGCCATTGGCGCGCGCATGCAGAGTGTCGAACCCAACAAGGCGTCCGTTCGTTGCCTCTCCCTTTCTCCACCAATCTTGGAGACGATTTGGAGACATCGATGACGTGCCTCGTCTGTCGTCCAGAACGCCACGCCAGTAGTAGCAATTTTCGATATGCGTCCGTGTATCTCGTCGAGAACGCCTTTGTTCATCTCTTGTATGGCTTGTGCTGCAAGTGCGCGCGAATGCTGACCTGAATGTTCCCATGTGCCTTTATCTCTCTCTCCCTCCACGGTGTCGTGCGGAGAACGCTGAGTGCGTTGGTTTCGAAGTAACTTTACCCTGTCCTTTTTCCAATCGAGATAGCTCTGAGGAGGCTCAAACCGAACGCGGGCTTCCTACTCTGTTTGTGGCAAGAGGGAATGCGAGATGTCGGATACAAGCGCGATGAGTGCAGACAGGTCCAAGTTGATGTTGGTCGTTGGCTCCAGTAGCCTGGGTGGTGGAGGTGTCCCTGGGATCAAAGTGAGCGGTCGTTCTCCGAGCTGGACGTCGATGCCCATGTCGCGCAGAAAATTGATGGTCTCTCGGATGCGAGGGTCTTGGCCATCACCATCGAGGGGGTCAAGGCGAGTCAATCGAATGGTCACCTGGGGAACGATGAGGTTGGACGAGCTGGGGGTCGATATCGGGTTGGCGTTTGCGGCAGCCAGCAGTTCTTTGCCCATCCTCAACACGGAGTTGTCCAACTCGGCCTGTGCCAGACGAGGCCCCATCTCGTCCTCGTCCTCGTCGCTCGTCAGATATGAGTCTGCCTCGCGAAATTCCATCATTAGACGGGCATTTTTGATCCTGGGGCACGTTGATCAGCGATGGTCGGCGTCATCTCGCTGCGGCGTACTCACGTATTGACCTTCACCCATCTCGCGCCGTTCTCGGCGACGATATCTACCTTGACGGTGCGGGCAGTGTTTGTAAGAGAGAAAGTGCGAGCGAGTTCGCCCCAGACGGCGGCGTTGGTGGATAGAGTGGATGACTAGTACGTTACTTACGGTGTACGTCAACGGAGACGAGAGAAAACTTACTTTGCGGTCCCGCAGACATTGACCGTTGGCGTCGCTGGCTGTGTCGATGATGACGGGCGGGGTGGGAAGCGCAAAGGGTGGTTTGTTCATCTCTACTTTCCATGACCGACGCTGCCGCCGCCCGACATCGCTCGTCGACCATTAGGCCCGCCAGTCCACTCACAGGCGGGATACGCGCTCATCTAGCACATCTCCTTCCCCGACACGCCGCCTTCACCGTC
The DNA here is from genome assembly GCA_038088995.1 of Guyanaporus albipodus. Classification (NCBI taxonomy): domain Eukaryota; kingdom Fungi; phylum Basidiomycota; class Agaricomycetes; order Boletales; family Boletaceae; genus Guyanaporus; species Guyanaporus albipodus. The sequence goes on from JBBPKA010000159.1 coordinate 11,864, forward strand.
ACTGTCACCCTCCACCAACTGCACAACGTCCCCCTCGTCCACGGCGAGTTTGGCCTCAAGTGGAGGATAAAAGGCGTCACCTCACACTCTGGCCACGGCATATTCGACAAGGTCAAGGTCAGAAAGTCAAAGGCATCCCGCAAGGGCAGTGACACCGACAACGCCTCCCTCTTCGACGCCGCCTCCGCCTCCGACGCACACAGCGTCACCAACAGCAGCTCGCTCTCCAACGACCATGTCAGCGCGCGCATTCAGCCCATGCAAATACCCGCCGTCGTCGTGTCCGCACACCATCCCTCACCACCATCTATCGCACGCAGTATCAGTGGTACGGCCTCCATCGCAAGCGTCGGCAGCGCTTCGTCTTGGGCGTCCAACGGTCGTTTCGTCCACACACTCTCCAGCACACTCTCGGCGGATTGGCCTGGTCCAGTTCAGCGCTTAGTACATACGCCTGACTCAGAGATACATCCCAACGACGACGCTTTGACGAAACACCACTATTCTCCCGCAAAGGGTATCACTCCGTTTGTCAAACTCAGGGAACACAGCGTCGTCTGGGAGAAGACACTCAAGCTCGTCGTCCAAATGAGCGTGGGGAGAGATAACGACCTCGGCGATTGTCTGGCCAAGTTCGTCGTCATGCAGGTAGTCTTCTTCTCTGTCGAGTGCTGTGTGTGATCACCAACCCGTTCATGCAGCGTGTCATCGCCGGTGACCCCGATGCACCCCACAATCCCCGTCTTGGAGCCGTCTATCTCAACCTCGCACAATACGTCGATGCCGGCGTCATCACCAGACGTTACCTTCTCCGCCAAAGCAAGACCAACGCGACGCTCAAGGTTTGCTCTCGTCCTTCTTTTCCTCTTCTTGCTCACTCGGCTTCCCAGCTCACCATCCACCTCGAACACACCGCCGGCGAACTGGGCTATGTTGCCCCTCCTTTACCCAAGGGTGAGATCCTCTCGGGGGTCGCTGGCTTCCTTGAATCGTCCGACATTTATCGCACACGTCCACGCGCTTCAGAGCTCTACGCGCATGCCAGCTCCGATTCCTCTGAAGACGCCGGCGCAGTGTCCGGCTCCGATGCTTCCTCCATCATTTCAGGATCCGGCACGTCCCATGGGGGCCCAGGTCATGTTAATGGCCACATGCACGAAGATGGCTACCGACACGCCACGACCAAGAAACAGAGGCGGCCGTTCGAGGTGTCCAAGCTTCCGACGATCAACGATCCGAGGGGAACAGAGAGACTGATAGAGGCCTTGTTCAATCCGGTTCCTGTCATGCAGCCCAGCAAAGTCACCCCATTTACGTACCTCGTCGAGGTCGATGGGGAGGGCGACGGAAATGAGAACGGGGACGGGGACGGAAATGGCAGTAGCGAACATGGGTCGAATGGAGCGACTCACCCCATACCTGGTCACGAAGTTCACGGTCCACGACCTGATATGGTGGAGGCAGACGACGATGGCTCATTGTACGCCGAGTCGCAGGATGAGGACGAGGGCGAGGCGAAAGGGGTGAAGAGCGAGTATCACTCGCTTCGTTCACACCCCTCCGTACACGATTCGTTACGCAGCAAACGGTCGACGCGATCGCTCGCAAACAAGGCTGGATTGAAACGCAATGAGACTAGCGAGGAGACGGCGGTCAGCACGAGCGTCCAGTTGCCAGGTGGGCGGACAGAGCGCCGAGCATGGTGGCACAAAGTGCTCGGCCCACCTAGCGTTGGGTGACACCTTATTCTGTCTTTCTTCTTCTGGTTTTAGAGTTGGATGATATTGGCATATAACACTCACGGGTTTAGACTGCAAACTATAGAATTGACCATTCGTTCATCAAGTTAGATATACTGGTCATCTCTCGTTTTCACCATCTTACTTACTTGTACTAGTCCTAGTCGCGTTAATCCATATTTTGCGAGTCCCTCACCCGGACACCGCAAACAATCCCTTCAGCAAGCCGCCCTCGATTTCCTCCGTCCGTCTCCGCGCCTTGTCTTCCTTGAGCCTCCTTTCCCTCTTCTCGCCCGCCTCCCTCACCGCCGCCTCCCTGGCAGCGACCTCGGCGGCTCGTTGGGCGCGCTTGGCCTCAAGCGCGTTCTGCGCGTCAAATCGCTCGCGGACGAGCAGACGGAGTCGCATGCCCTCGTCACCCAGCAGCGCTGGGGACGTCTTGAGCAAGTACTGGTCAAGCCCGCCATGCTGCGCGAGGGCGGGCGTCAGCGTCGTCACTTCAAGACGACAAGACCAGACGAACGACGCACCTTGTGTATCGTCCTCAACGCCCTCGCCGTCACCTTGACTTGTACGCTGCGTCCCAACAGCGGGGAGTCGAACGTCTTGGTATGCACGTTTGGAAGCCATGTTCGCCGAGTTTTTTTGAGCGAGTGGGGGACGTTGTTCCCGTGCTGGATAGATTTTCCATGGAAGAGCCCAAGGGCGGCGCGTTTGAAGGGCTGAGGGAGCGCGGCGGGGAGGGCGGACAACCTCGAGAGGGTCGGGAACATGACGAGTAAAGACCGAGGTTACCTTTTGGGGACCATCACACGGTAGACAAGGTCCATAAGGCGTTAGGTTATCATACATCACTACAACTTCACGCAACAAAGAACTACATCCAAAACTCAGGAATTCTCAACGAGATAGTTTGCCGCAAGTTGCTCGTTCTTGTCACAAGCCAGGTATGCTTCAATGACGGCTTCCTTTGAGAAACCCATCGCTTCGAGCTACATCGGTCGACGTCAGCCCAGGAAGCCGTCAAAGTCGTGAAAACATACGCGTCCGACAGCCTCTTGCTCTGCATCCGTGAGCGCAGCGCCCCTCGAAGAAACTTCTCCAGCTCTATCCAGGAACTGTAAAAGAAAATCGAGGTCCTCAGCGAACGCTCGGGCAAGGTCGGGGTGTTCCTCCGCGATCTGTTGAATGAAGAACTCTCTCATTTCGGGGTTCCGGGCGACAAGCTCTCGGAACTGTGTTAATTCAGAGTTGTTACCGGGTGCTGAGCCACCTGAGCCTTCCCCCAGCGCGTCTCCCCGTTGTAGCGGTTGCTAGGGTCAAAAAGTATGAGAGAATATACGGCTCAGTAGTCATCAGCATACCTGCGTTAGATTTGAAAGTTGACTCGTAGAAGAACCTAGCGCGGAGACACCTGTAGATGTAGATGCTCGGGGACGCCCAGATTCAGACATGGGAACATATTTGAAAGTAGATTTAGTGCTTGGTGCAGACATAGCTGCAGAGTTAGATGCAGATTCGGGCATTTTAAATGTGGACGTAGAGAATGGAGACGTTGATCCAAGCATAGTTGACTCTGAAAATGGAGACAAGGGACGATATTTGAACGTGGATTTGGATGAAGTAGTTGCGGTAGGCTTCTCCAAGTCAAGTACAGATGTGGACATGGGGATATACCTAAAAGTAGACCTGGACGTGGAGGAAGATGCTGTGGTCTCGGACACAGACATAGATGATTCAGAGAGTATGGGGTCAGATTGGGATGTGGGCGCGGTCGATGTGACACTGGCTGCGGCGCCAGACAAAGATGCACTTTCTGGACCAGGCGCAGATGTGGTCGATAAAGATGGACCTAACAACTCGTCTAGGGAAAGTCGATACTTGGGATCAGTAAAGTATTCTTCAACTTCTATGGGTGGGGGGAATGGGAGAGGCGGTGGAGGCTACCAACAGGTTAGACGAGACAGTCAGAAATGCCGAGTTCCTTCACTTTTGATATCGTTAGAACCAGAAAGCCCTTTTCGCTGACTTTGTACGATTCCAAGGTCCTATCGTTCAGAAGGTTTTTCCCTACATTCGACGCGTGAGCGCACGCATATCGAAGAGAAATCATGGATCGACCGTACCGCAAAAGAGGATGTTTTGCTTTGTAGGATCATAACCTCGGGAGTCCCTGACCTTCGCTTTGAGATCAGCAACGGTATCTGAAAGTTCGGCGTCCACCTAGGGCAAAATCAGAGCGAGTATGGCTCGGAGAAGGAGTGGGAACGAACATCGAAACCTGCGTCCGGCTCCTGGTAGACCCTAAAGGCGATCTTCATGGTGGACAAAGAGAACCCGTATAGGATCTGACCCTTGACTGGCTGCCCTACTTATGGCCTATGCATCGCCACTGGCGCTTGAACCAGCTAGCTCAGGAGTAAATTTTGCAGCCCGAAGTCGTCGACGTCAATCCATGGTACTTTCTTGGCCGCTTATCTCTCGGTGGGTGCGTTGTTTGACCGACGGCAAGACAGTAGGCAGTTGCATTTACGATGAGTAAAGTGTTGGTAGCGCAGGAACGATGACTTGGGGTAAACAGATGCAAAGGGGCTGCAACACTCGTGAAGGGATAATGTATTACCATTATACTAAAAGACCTAGGGAAATTAATAAAATAAAAATGTGCGAATTTTGGGTTTGAACCAAAACTTACAGTTCATGAGACTGTCGTGCAGACCTTTACACTATATCGCATTGGGTTGAACCTTGTACAACACCAACTTATTGTATCAATGTTGTTCTACTCCATCACGAAAAGTTCGGCTTCGGGGGGTACACGAATCTCGACAACCATGCGCATTGCACGGCACACACGATCGTAATTGGCACCACAGTAAAAATTGGGATGGCGCTCTGCGTATCACCGATGTTGTTGGTTCTAGGTGAGCATGCCACGAGACTTGTAAGATACATTATTCAACACTAGCCCAGGCCTATAACTCGCGGCGTGACCGTAGCAGACCACTGAACCGACAGTGACATTGAGAACACTCTCTAGATGAGGATGGTGGAGAAATATCACCGGGGGGTGTCTTCTTGACAGCACTACGCAAACTCATGCGTTTAAGCTCCACACCTACACGAACTAATCGAGCTTACTGATGTAATGCTTTCTCGGGCTGCTCGTTGATGTCGATACGCTCTATCACGGTGGGCCATCTCGACGTGGACCAAGGTTCACTCGATAGCGCCGAGGTGTATAGCTTTGCAATTATTCAATCTGTTTCATGGTGTGTACAAACATTCTCCCCGCTCCTCTTTATTGCTTACATCTGCAGAGGGTATAATCGCAAGGCTGACATACTCCATTCATTCTTGGACTGTTTTGTCACGTCGCATAAATTACAGGGACACCCTGACCCAGCCAACGAGAGGGGCCTCTACGCTCTTATGAACATGCAGTCGTTATGGTACGGTTCTTAATCAATGTGCTCGATCCTCGATTCAGCTCACGGGATTAGCCCTGAACATGAGAATCGAAAATGACCATTGACATGTAAAACCGACCTAAAATCGAAGTGTGGAAATCGTTGCTTGTTGTTCACGTTTAAAACCTCGATCATTTAGATCAGCTCCCAGTGTCACAAGCCACATCTATATTTTACTCTTAATGCGCTAGCTCCAAGCCTCAATGATCAGATCAGTCACGAATAGCTCTCGTTCACGGTATTTTGTTCGAGAACCTACGCTCGATATAGGTTATGGGAGAAACGGCTGAGTGTGCATCCCACACGGCGGCCTTTTCTTCCACCGCTTTCCCAAACGCCTTTTGAATCAAGTCGCATCCCCCATCCTCTAATTCTTTCACTATCTTTCAACGCTCGGTCGTTATCTGTACATGTTGCGTCGGCTCTTTGGTTTGAGCAAGTGCAGCACATTATTCGGAAAACCAGAGTCGAGCTCAACGAGAGATGAATCCAACCAAGGGGAATCGATGAGTGGAGAAAAGGGCCTTTCTATGATGACGGTGCTTCCCTCGCCCAGTTACTCTTCCTCGGAATCCAAAGCTCTTTACCAGAAAAACGAGGTCTTGGTCAATCGAGATATGAATAATAGCGCAAGAGAGCTCACGGGAAAATATGCTCAGTATGCCAAATATGCGGGCGAGCCCCCGGATGGGGGCTTGAAAGCGTGGAGTGTCGTTCTTGGGTGCGTATACTGCTGCTTTTGACGCGATGCGTACTGCACTGATAGAAACCGTCGTACATCATACTTGCAGGATCTTTTTCACGACATGTGCGACGTCAGTGCTTTTGGTCTTGACCACATTTTGACCTCTGATCTAGCTTTTTGATACAAAACAGATTTGGATACGTCAATGCGTGGGGGGTAAGTATCTGATGTACACTAGAATTGGCTAATATATAGAAAGGTCTTTCAATCATATTACGAAGAAGTTATGCTCCCCAACGATAGCCCATCAACAATGTAAACTCTCCTCTCGCGGTTTTTTCATCGTTGCTGATGTTTGGACGCAGTGCATGGATCGGTTCTGTACAGGTGCGTTGGCATACTTTTTACTTTACGCTACGGACCCCTCATGATCTTCCTTTTGATTCGGAATTTCATTGCTTTTCGCCATGTCCTTCATCTCTGTACCTTATTGCTGCCATCAGTATGGTCTTACCTTTCTCCCAGGACTTGTCACCGGGCGGTTGTTTGACATAGGATATTTCAAGATACCATATTTCTTTGCTAGCTGTCTCCTAGTTGTGTGCACCTTCCTCGTCGCAGAGTGTAAAGTATATTGGCAGTTTTTCTTGGCACAGGGATTAGGAACCGGGGTAAGTTTTGTCCACTCGCTACTGATGTAATGTTGCATCATCGTATCCGACAGATAGCGTGCGGTATACTATATGGGCCAGCACCAGGACTTTTAGCTCATTGGTTTTCGAAACGAAGAGCCCTAGCCCTGACCATCACGGCCGTTGGGACTTCAGTCGGATCAACTACGTTCCCCATAGCGGCACAAAACCTGATACCTGAAGTTGGGTATGTGTGCATTATCCTCTTCATTGATAGCTCTTAGCCCTTGCGACCGGCTTACCAGATTCAAGTGGACGGCGCGGATTTTTGGATTCATTCTATTTTTGTTACTCGGGACAGCAAACCTTGCACGTCAAATCGTTCATTTGCGGTTCCTTCATGACTCAGTGACACTCATGGTGCATGACAGGTATTAGACAGACGGCTCCCACCTCAAAATTTGAAGGGTGGCATGTTTAACTGGGTTGCACTCAAGAACCCTGCATATGTCGTTTATTGTATTTCGGGTTTGACTACCTATCTAGGACTGTTCACCGGTGAGTCCGTGTCTTTCATCTCAAAAGGCGGTCGAATAATGGCGTGACTGATGCACGTAAGTCAGCGTTGACCTATATGCCTGTCAGCGCCATTCGAGTTGGCGTCCAAAGTAATTTTGCGTTCTATCTAATTGCCATTGCAAACGGCTCGTCTGCCTTTGTGCGGGTTCCATCCGGAATTCTTGCAGATCGAATTGGTGAGTGCCTGCCAGCAAGTGGATTGACCAGGCCACTAATATCCATGGTCAGGCGCGATCAACGTCATGACTCCATATCTCGTTTCGGCGTCCGTCATGACGTTCGTGTGGCCGTTTGCGACAAGCAAAGGTGCACTCATTGCGATCGCTGTGATATACGGGTATGCAGACCACATTGACATTGTTTGTCTGATTGATTTCTCTGACAGACTTTCGTTTGGGACCTACGTCTCTCTCATCGCTGCACCCGTCATGGCAATGGGTCCCGTTGGGGACGCGGGTCGACGCACTGGCATGTACTTGACTATCTCTGCCTTTGGCGCGGTCGCTGGACCGCCCATTTCTGGAACCATCAATTCTTCGACAGGTGGATTCCATGCCGTGGGGTGGTATGCTGGTGAGTGCTTCGAGCTCTATGGGCACACATACGCCCTGAGAGAGGACTAGGCAGCATCCTGCTATTCTCGGTGTTCTTGCTCCAGCTGACACGCTATCTCCATTTTGGCAAGTTGCTCAGCAGATTTTAAGTGATCTTGATTTGCAGAAGTGTCAGGATAATGGTAATCGGATGTATGTACGACATGAAATGCACGAACTGGACCTAGCGGGTTCGTATCTGAAGTTCTCTTCAAGATTCTCCCCAGAGATACTCAGACGACTTGAATGCACTGGATCAATCAGACCAACTCTAATGCCTCGCCACCACATTGTATCGGAGGCAATTCATCGGCCTGAAGATCATCGTCTCGATGATGGAATCGTACGATACGTTGCATTCCCATGCAATAGTACCGTGGACCTCCCCTCATCAAGCAGAAACCAAATGGGTTCGTTTGAATAAGGGGGAGCCGCACATCACATTCGACCGCGGATCCTTCTCGTGCATGAATCCCCCCGCATTGCTACGGCATGGAGCGGCGTCTTGATGGAGTGCATGCACGCGCATCATATCTGGTATTGACGATTTGGAAGTTCAGGTATTCTTTCTCCCAAGCATGCTTGTTCGTAGGACGAGGCGAGGCAACACAGATGCGCAACTTGCATATTTAGCCTGCTTGCCGGAAAGGCATTTTAATCGTTGGTTTCGCGCTCGAGGCCCGATTCTCCAATACAAACGGAGAGATATTTGGGAGCCACTGAGGGGAGATATTGAAAGAATAGCGTCGTTACCTCTAACAGAGGAACAAAGCCGCAGCCAATCGTGGAATTGAAGAACCAGCCTGTTCCAATATTCAAACATGAAGCTGTATCACATGAATTCCAGTGGGGCACGGAGAAAGACTTACCGTCATGGGCGTCCACGCCCGATTCAATTGAGATATGCCTCGATCTATTCAGCCTCATCATGACACGATAAGCAGGGGGCCGAAAAGGCGGTTCTGTACCCTACAAATGACTTGAGCATGAGTCACACGTCTCCTTCGGTCGAAAGCGTATTGACCACTGTACCGTTCTCATCCTCGACACCCAGCGGGCTAACATTACACAGGGGCCCTGCGAAAGCTTGAACGATACCGAACGAATGAGATATCCACTGCACACTTTTATTTCGGTATATGCTGCAATCTCAGTTTGTAGAGCTCCTGTTATGAGCTATTACCTGGAGGTATTTAACGGGCTCATCACATGAATCATCCGACGAAAAGCGGGCGAGTGAGATTGCGAAATGCCGAATAAATGTACAGATGATCTGGTACAGCACACAACGCACCGCGAAGCAATAAAAAGAAAAAGAGGTAAAATAAACAACGTGCGAACGTACATCGTGCATGCCACCAGTCTATCAGAAGATGAGCAACAATTTGCTCCTGTCCTTCCTCTCCCACCCTCAAGTAACGTGGCTCGTCGCAGCCACGACGAGCGCAACAAGAAACGCAACCGTGATCAACAGGCCGCTCGTCACTGCTGCAATCCGGCACCTCCTTACCCACGGATTCCGCATCCCCCTCCTCCCCGGCCCAACCGGTTTCGGCACCAACACCGCTGCCGCCCACGGACTTTGATACGGCGGCGGAGGCGGCGTCAGGCTGGAGACCGAGGGCGCCACGAACGGATACCCGTGGTGCATCCGCATCGTGTCAAAGCTCTGCATGCTCTTGCTCGTCTTTGTCCAGAGCGGGAGGCTGCTGCTTCCTGCACCGCCAAGTGTACTGTGGTATCCATTGCCGTACCCCGAGCCAGAAGGATAGCCCCGCGAGGAAGGTTTGGCAGAAATGAGCCATCCGCCAATGAGCCAGCACCATGGCGCGATGAAGCCGATCCAGAAGAGGACTTGGATGGTATCTACGCGCTCCATGTGCATCCTCCACTTGGCCCCTGCCTTGTATGCAGATTCACGTTCCGAGGCCGGGTGAAGGTACAACGAGGAAGGCGCAAAGCGCCGATCGATGAAAGAAGAGGATGTGGAAATCGATGTGCCAAGGTCCTGCAGGCTCGGCGCACTCACGCCTAAACGAGAGGGATGGACCACAGGCGGAGGAGTAGAACGATGAGGGTGAAGATGGGGGCTCGACTGAAGGTGGTTGTCCGAGCTGTTCGGGCCGAATGGAGGATTGTAAGAAGGTGGAGAAGAAGACAAACCAGAAGCAGAACGAGGGTGCATAACCGTTCGTGCGGGGATCGGTGGTTTAACTGGTTTGGACGGATTTTCAGGTATTGGCTGCGGAGAGTGTGTAGGTGGTGTGTCAGAAGTATCTTCAAGGAGGCGGAAATCAAAAGGATGTATAGTCCCGTCAGAGTTGCGTCTGTAACCGTCCTCTGCGTCGACAAAGATCTCATCTTGTCCAAGAGAATACTTGCTTTCCCTTGCTGCCCCCGTACGGGCAGTAACAAAGCTCTCTCTCCTGTCCGAAACAGAGTCATCGTCACGTGCAACAACATCAAGCAGACCACGAGAGTTGAGCGACGTCGGGGTTGTCAAGAACGCTTGCCCCTTGAATTCCGGTTTGAGGTCCAATGGTGGGATTACAGGCGGTGTAGCAGAAGATGCGCTAGTTTGATGTGTCCGCGTGGAGGACAGACTAATAGACCGGTTCAGTGGTCTCAAAATGAATGTCGAGACTGGAGATGGTCCTGCCATAAAATCATTTCCCATATAGGAATGATGACAAGACGAAGGTACCAGGAACACTTACGAGGAGAGTCATTTCCATCGTCTTCCTTCACCCTCGCAAAGGGTACAACGCCGCCTGAATACGAAGGAGTTACTGGGGTCTGGCCCTGCATTTGAGGCATAGGCGGTGCACTCCTTGCACCGACTAGTACAGGGGTAATGGGGACGGGACTGACAGGAGTAACGGTAGCAGTGCCAAACCCATCACCCGCTGGGCTCACTGGGGTCAGCGCGGCGCTCGTCCTCGTTGTGTGTGCAGTGCTAGAGCGCGAGCCTGCACCTTCATGACTCGAACTTGGGAGTGAGACAGGACGCTTTTCGGGTGAGAGGTAATCTTGTTCGACGATGGGAGAGAGCTGTTGGTTGAAGAACTCTTGGACGGGCACGCGGAGGGAATGTGAGCTTTTTGTGGGATGGAGGAGCTTTGGACGAGCAACGATGTTGGGGGGTGGGTTCGTTGGTGGGGGCGGTGGGAAGTGTGGACTGGGGGACGATCGCCCCTGAATGAGGGAGTGAGTGGACGATGACGGTCCTGGTGAGGGCTCGGGAATGGATATGGGGTTAGCTGAGTTGAAATTGGTGTTGTTGTTATTGCTGGCATTTCCTGGAGCTTGAGTGTTTCCCGAGCTCAGCCAGGACACATGCGAGGGCGTCATTGGCGACTCCAAACTACTCTGGGAGGAGGAAGATGGGGTATGTGAGTAGCCCTGCCAATATGGGTATGGATGGGTCGGGACACGGATCTCGGGTGGGAGCGGCCGAGAGTTAGTGGACGCAGGGGTGGACGTCAAGGAGGTCGTACTTGTGAGGGGATGGAAACTCTGATGGTCGGGTGCAGAATGAAATTCTGTGCTGACGTGAACCTCCATGGGCGTATGAGAAGGGGATGGATCGGGTAGGGAATTGGCTGGGGACGCGGAGTTCTGTTGGCGATCCTTGCCCTTTGCGTTGGATGGCGCATTTGTAGAGTCCTTCAGGCCCAACAAACGACGCATGTTGGATGGTTATAGGTGCGGGTATCCGTATCGCTGTATACCGCGGGTGATGCGAGGGGATTCGAAATAGGGGAAGGAGACTTTGAGTAGACTTACTTTACAATTTAGGGCGAGTATCGATCGTGGTGGGGACTGGAATGATTGAAGGCAAGTTTCTGAAGGGAGAATGGAAGTGTGGAAGGAATGGAACAAGGTAGAGAAGAGTAGCGGCTGTTATATGTATGCAGCAGCGTGTTCGGGGTGTATCGGGTGAAATGGCGCGTGTCCAACGGGAATTGTAAGTCATACGGGCGGCTGGCGAACGCGGTGCAGGGGCAGGAGTTGCATACGAGAACACATGTGCGGCTAGCCAAGCACGCAGGCACGACTGAGCGAACACGCTGTATACATACGTCTTGAATCTCCCTTTGCTGGGACAACTGAGAGTCGGTCAAGTTCGTTCATCGCCCTAGAGAGAAAATGAAGGAATGGTCCGACACGATGCTGCGGTGCGAGATACATGAGATGCAGCCTCGTGTAGACCTGCTGGTCGTTGCTTCGATTGGCTGATAATCAGAGGACAAGTAAATAGTGAAAAGGCAAGGAGGGACAACATCAAGCATAAACAAGACTTGGTATATGTAATGGCAAGTTGACTAAGATCACGCTCGCGCGTACTCATTGGCGTCGAGCGGCGAAATAGCTAGTAACATGTATTATGCCCTGATATCCAGGGATTCCGGAGCGTCATATAAGCCCGACTCGACTGCGGCGGTGAGTTCTTGTGCCGGCGCAACCTCGTCTGCCAACTTCGTGTTCGTGTCGTTCGTAACAGGCTCTGCTTCTGCATCCTCCTCTGCACCGTATTCAGGTCTTGAAGAGGCGAGAGAGTCTCTATCGTCCTCGTTCTCGCACTCCTCGACCTGGGACGACTCTGAGTCTCGCAATTCGGATTCTGACTCTGGCGAAGCAGAGGGTGATTCGGGGAGTGGAATGCCTTCGGGCTGTATCGACGAGGCGCGCTCTGGCACCTGCTTATCTTCTAGATCGACTCGCTTGACGCCCTTTGTGACCGCATTCACGTCCCTTGTTTCGACAGGGGGAGGTGCATCTTCTTCGGGACTCTCTTCCCTCGACCGAGAGTCGCGTTCATTATCTGGTGTGACGGGGTCGTTTTTCGTCCTCTTCGCAGCGGATAAGGTAGATCCGTCAGTATCAAGTTCCGTGACGCTGTGCCTGCGTTTCCTGCCAATCGTGGGGGCATGCGACGTGGCTAGCGAAGAACCGGATCAAACAATATCGGTGCAGAGGGGTCAGTCAGACTCACCGTCGTCCCTCCACGGGCGATCTGGACGAGGCAGAAACGAACCGGATACGCGACGGAGGAACTGGAACATTAGGAAGAGGATTGAAGGACGAGCAGACGCGCGACGGTACTAGTATTCTGTTTGCGCCTGTTTTCTCGTATGGGACCCCACTATTGTTATCTACAGTAGGTGGTGGAGAGGTTGGTGTGGATTACGTAACTCCATCAGCCATGGTCAGATCTTGGCTTTGACTCAGACTCGTCGTCGACGCTCACCATGACGCTGGACGTGACATCCTTCATAGATAGCAAGGGCGGAAACGCAGAGGAGATACGCGAGTCTCAGCGAAAACGCGGAGAGCCCGTCGAGCTCGTCGATCAGGTCGTCGACATGTACGCCCACTGGGTCAAGTGTGCGTCGAGATCGTATCCATCCCAGATCGTCGCTCATCCTACTTGCCAGTGGACTATGATCTTAATGGTCTCAACAAGCAGGTGAACGCAGTTCAGAAAGAGATCGGTGCGAAAAAGAAGGTGCGTACACCCACCTACAACACTCCCTCATCTCATACATCCACCCTCCAGGCCAAAGAACCCGCAGACGACCTCGTCGCACAGAAAAAAGCCTTCGATGCACAAGTAGAAGAAAAGCGCAGAGAGACACGCGAACACGAGCTGCTCATGCGCCAAAAGGCGAGCAACGTCGGAAACATCGTCGCCAAGGACGTGCCAGTTAGCCTGACAGAGGTACGCTTTCAGCCCTGCTGCGGTCCTCCATTTCCGTAAACGTCCGCGACAGGACGACAACGCAACGCTACGGACATGGCATCCTGATGGACCCAATGGCCAACCAGAAAAAAAGACGGACATCATGCCCCATCACGAAGTCCTCCTTAGACTAGATGCCATGGATCTCGAACGAGGTAAATCATCTCACGGTCACCCTTGCAGCCCCTCCTCATCGCCAAGCTTCCCCATGCAGGCGCAAAGGTAGTCGGCCACAGAGGGTTCTTCCTCACCAACGATGGCGTCGATCTGAATCAAGCACTCGTCTCCTATGCCCTTGACTTCCTCCGAAATCGTGGTTATAAAAAGGTTCAACCCCCCTTCATGGTCAACAAGGACATCATGAGCAAGACCGCCCAACTTAGTCAATTCGACGAAGAACTCTACAAAGTATGTCACTCCACACATCGTCATCCCCCTCCCTTGATCCGATCACATCGCTCGCACAGGTTATCGCAGACGAAGATGAAAAGTATCTCATCGCCACCTCTGAACAGCCTATCTCAGCTTTCCATGCCGACGAATGGTTTGAAGACCCCAAGACTCAACTTCCAATCTACTACGCCGGATACTCTACCTGTTTCAGGAAGGAGGCCGGCTCGGCCGGACGTGACATGTGGGGCATCTTCCGCGTCCACCAGTTCGAAAAGGTGGAGCAGTTCGTTATCACCGCTCCCGAAGACAGCTGGACCGCCTTCGACACCATGCTGGCCAACAGCGAGTCATTTTACCAGAGCCTCGGACTCCCTTACCGCGTCGTCGCGATCGTCAGTGGCGCACTGAACCTCGCCGCGTCGAAAAAGTGCGACTTGGAGGCATGGTTCCCCTTCCAGGGAGCCTACAAGGAGCTGGTGTCGTGCTCCAACTGTACAGACTATCGTGGGTTCCCTCTCGCTCTCACTTCCATCTCATTGTGATGCCGACGGCGGGCGGGCGCCCTTGGCAGAGAGCCGACGGCTTGAGGTCCGCTGTGGTCTCAAGTCCAAGGATCAGCAGCGTAAGGTATACGTACATATGCTCAACGGGACCCTGTGCGCAACCACACGTACGCTGTGTTGTCTCGTCGAGAACTACCAGACGTCCGAAGTACGTTATCACTTTTCATCTATCCGCATCCGTTGATCTCCGACAGGGCATCGTGATACCCGAGGTGCTGCGGCCATACATGCAAGGCCGGGAATTCTTGCCGTGGAAAAAGGCGCTACCCAAAAATCTCCAGCGGAAACAGGTATGATAGAATATCAGGGTTGTCGTACCATAGATGCTACTTTCCTGTGCGAAACATTCAATCTTTGCGACAAGCATCAATGGAGACCAGCGCCACCTTGCTCCACTACCTGCTGTACTGCTGATCCAAGTCGTGTTTAGCGACGAGCTAACGAGAACGTGAATTTGAAAGAAAAGCCAAGCAGCATACAAATACAGAGATCCAAGCTAGGTGGGTTGCGCTGTACATTAAATTAACGAGTAAAAAAACGGCCGTCAAGAGCCTGTGGGGGATATCCCAAATCGACAGCAAAAATGGGACGTCATCCATCAAACCGCCAGACGTCCAGTACAATGAAGTATGCATGCGTGGATGTACATATAAGTCTTGTGAGGGTGAGGTCAATCAAAGCGCGTAGCATGATGGCATGGTGGAGGAAAAAAAGTAAGATGTAACGAACCTCGAGAAGTCCTACAAAGGCGATATGACATCGATCATGACTCGTTTAGCTCAAAGTACGCCCTGAATATGGATTCCGTACGAAGATGTGTGTCAGAAATAACACCATGAACATGCATGAATAACCGCGGAAATCGCTTCGTGAAGTAGCTCAGGAAGCCCTCCGGCATCGGTCCTAGCGTACGCTTCACGTGGTCGGGAAGGTCCTGGTAGTGATGTTTCTACAGTGTCCATGTCGTGCTTCAGCGACCCAAAGTGCGTGGATGGAACACACAAGGGGCGCGCACCTTGTTCCTCAAAGCCCTTAGCAGGTCTTGTACGCTCTTACCGTCGTACTTGCGGAACTTGCCCAAATTTTCGATGAAGACCTTGTCGAGTCTTGCGTGCCAGTCTTGTCCCACGATGTCAAACGCGTCCGTCTCGAGGACGATGAGATTATGATCCCGAGGATCTCGACACATAATTTCGAAGCGATCAGATGCATCTTGCAGGAAATTAAGTCGGCGTGCTGGATCCCAGAAGAAGGGATGTACGAGACAGGATGCAGTATCAGGCCTAGTAAAAGAACGGCTCGAGTCAGACAACGTGCGAGAGAAACGTTGTTCCAACTCGCCGGCGAGAAGCCACAGGATCAAGCATTTTTCCAATCAAATCGATTGCCTCTGAGCCCTCTTCCCCAAATCTCTCTAACCCATCCAAATTTTTGACGTTTTTGATGATATTGACCTCCCGTTCGTATTTATCACCGAACGGATGCAACCCATTCGTGAGGACGTAGTAGAATAGACACCCCAATGCGAAAATGTCAACAGCCTTTGTTAGACGTGTTGTTGGTTTTGTTGGGCACGATCCCCCATTGACGACAGTCCCTGTGCTATCTGTGGACGATTGTGACCCTTCGTCATTAAGTGAGTCGTCGAGCTTTACATCGCCACGAAGAATCTCGGGGGCCCTCCAACCCACCGTACCAGCAGCTTGTGCGCCCTGCGCCGTCGGCAAAAAGCTGGTCTGATCGACCTCAAGCTTTTTACAAAGCCCAAAGTCGGATATCAACATTCTCCTCCCACCATCCTTTCCAGTGCCACCGTTTTTGGGAGCTGAAATGAGGATATTATGGGGTTTGATGTCGCGATGTATGATTTTAAGTGAATGCAAATGGCGCAATCCGGAGGCGACCTGCCGAAGTGCTCGTTTAGGGTCGAAGGTCGCAACAATTTCCTGATGTTGATCTGGGGACTCAATCACATCGGCAAGCGATGCGGGACATAGTTCGAGAGCGATGTAGAGGAAGTTTCCCTGAGATTCTTGGTAGTAGTACCGGATAACGTTGGGGTGGTCGTCTGATTCTTGGAGAATACTGACCTCGCGGGCGGCGAGCGTAACAAAGTCCTGAAGAAGACGCTTGACGGCCACTGCACGCCCCTGAAGAGAGCCTTGGTACACCACAGTTCCGTGTGAGCCAAATCCTGAGGAGTTCGCGTCAATTACCACGACATGAAAGAATGAAAACAATAAAACTTACCCAGAACGGTATCAGATACGATGAGCGATGGTGTGGCGAGCTGAGGAGTCGGCTGAACAACCAACGTTACCGAGCCAGAGTGCTTTGCCTTTGCCTCGCCCCCGCGCACACCACCATCCTCTTTGAGAGCAATCATCGCATCAACGTCCTTCTCCCCCTCAGTATCATCAACAGCACCAGGAGCCATAGAATTGTTTCCCTTCCCCCTTTTCCCTCTTCGCCGTCTGTGGACCTTCCGCTTTTTGGGAGTTGCATCAGTAGCATCACCTTCCCGTTCACTCTCCTCGATATCATCGACAGTAGGCTCCCCGTTTGGCTCTGAAATCTCTCTCGAGGTTGTGGGCGAATCCGTCAGCTGAATGACAGGATCTAATGTAGCAGCCAACGATGACGTCCCTGTGTCTAACGATAACGACAACGATGGTGAAGGTGCGACCCTATCGTGACTCTCTGTATCGGGAACTGATGGGGGTGTTGGTGACAGTGGCACCCCCATAGAAACTGGTTGAGGAATAACACGGGATGGGACTGGTGGACTTTGTACACTCTCAGGTGTGAAGTGGGGGGTCCATGGGTATAACTTGTCTTTGAATAACAGAGTCGCACCAACGGTCATCGCCAGGAGGACGGTGCCAAGGGCTGCAGACGTTTTGAAAGTCTCTCCTACGACACTCGTAACGGAAGTCCACGAGGATACGGCCGCGAACAGATTATTAGTGGTATCTGGGATATCTGGAGGGGAATCCGTCGTGTCGATGTTATTGTTTGGATGTAAGCCTATCTCGGGTGGGAGCTCAACGGAAGGAACCCCAGGAAGTTGTCTTGAATGGAGGGATGACGCATCCAAGGGGCGTTTTCCAGTCAGACATCGAGTGTCAAAGGGTGACTCGGCACATAGTTCCCTGAGCTTGCGACGCTTTGTAATAGCATCAAGTCTATCCGGGAGATCTGGGTGCGGAATTGCAGAAGGGGGTGGGTCGATTGCGTGAGAGTTAATGCTGTGCTCAGTATCCCCAAAGGCAATTAGCGGAAAATGTTCATTGCCCATGACAAACAATGAACTAGTTTCCTCGACGAAGCCGACATAGGCCATGTCTGGGTCATAGATTGATGCCGCAGACGATTTGTCAAAGCCCTGGAGAACATCTGAAATTGGCGGACGAGGTTGCATGAGCACAAAAGGCTCCGAGCGCCTAGAACTTGATAGAACATCAAAGACTGCCACACTACACAGAACCAAGGCAGTCACGCAAGAAAGTCAGGGACGATACCAACGATGGCGAAAAATGGATCACTTACACTGGGCTGTCAAATGCCAGGGCCCACAAAATCTGAGGCTCCTGACGCATAAACGAATTTGTTGAATCACCGTCTTGCGCTTTGAACGACATGATTTGACCATTGGGCAGGGATTCGACGTAAATGTTGTCTGGAGTGCGCCGGTAGGTAGCCTGGACAGTATTATCTTGCATGTTTGGCCCATAGGAGGAAAAAGAGAGATTATGAATCGGTAGCATACGCCCAGATGGAGAGCGAGTGTAGATGGCGACATGGTAGTCTTTCGACCACGTTCTGAAATCAACTATTGAATCACATGAAGGGCTTAGCTCACCTGTGCGCCCAACGAAGACCTCTGTGGGCATATATTCATCGTTTCCTGACGGATGGTCCTCGAGTTCATCTAGGTCGAGTTCATCCTTTTCGGTGAGGTCTTCAAAGGGGTTCCAGGGACACTCGGCGTTTATAGTTTTGACCTTGCCAGTTTCTAGTTCGATAGACAAGAGCGAAGTTTCCTTCTTGCCCACGAAAACGCGCTCGTCGTCTTCTCTGTCAAATTTGAATGGGGACAACTCGACGAGCTGCGACATGGACACAGAGAGGGGTTGCAAAGGACTGGTGGGTGTTGACATGACATATATGTCGCCAGTCTGAGGTTCGATGATGTAGAGCTCCTGGTGGATGTCGTCGTCATCGGTCAGGTCGTAGTCAACCGTAGTGTGCTTAGTGCGGACGAGAGGGGCGAGACTGGAAGGGATGTCGCTGGCTGCGGCGGACATGGACCATAGCCGTTGACCGGAAGTACGGTTGACGGCATGAAAGCTGCCATCGATAGACGCAACGAGGACGATGTCGATGAGCTTTATGTCTTCAGCACCGTCGCCGGCTTTGTGTTTCGAGACTGCGCGCGTCCAGGAACGAGCGCTGTCGAGCGACCTGGAGCGTCGTGTGTCGAGGATGTTGTGGTGGAGGGCGACGGAGTGAGTGAAGGCGAGGGCGAGGGCGAAGGAGAAGGAGAAGAAGTAGAAGTAGAAAAAGATTGGACGCATCGGTCAGGAAACGTCCATGGAGGAGGCAAATCGAAAAATGACCCGCGCGCTCACGCTCGGTTGTGCTGACACCGCAACTACCGGCAACGGCCACCTCAGCGACCATAGGGTACTAGTCACGACAATGCCAGACATACAGGTCGGTTCACAGATATTTGACCTCGCTTTTCATCCTTCGAACACAACCGTGTACACCGGTCTCCTCAATGGCGCGGTAAAAGCGTTTCGTTACGACGAACAAGGTCAACATCACCAGACTTTCTCACTCAGACCCTCCAAGCGCTCCTGTCGCTGTCTTGCTACCGACCAAGGTGGCTTCCACCTCTTTGCCGCAGGAAAGGCCAGATCCATCTTGTACGTTCGCACCGTTGATCGGCCGCTACCAATCCCGACGCACGCAGTACCATCGACACGTCCACAGGCACAATAGCGGACGCCCGCGCTGATGCGCACGAGTAAGTGCCTTCTCCTTACACTGCCTGTCCCATTCCTTGACGACGTCAGTGGCTGAGTAGCTCACCTGTGAACCGCATGAAACATCTCCTCCCCAACATGTTTTGCACTGGCGATGATGACGGTGTCATCAAGGTTCGTCACCTTCCGCGTGGCAACACCCACCCATACAATGTACACACCACCCTAGCTCTGGGACCCGCGAGAACCACAGCAAATACGTCGTTATACCCATCATTTTGATTTCATATCCGACTTTTTATGGCTTGACGATAAAAACCAGCTCGTATCCACAAGGTAGCTACTCGCCACTAAACTACCATTCTCCCAAGATTTTTACATATTTTTGTTCCGTTTTTCAACATAAAGCGCAGACGGCACATTATCAGTGATAGATATACGTGGAAAGAAATCAGAACCCCTCGCTCAATCCGAGGACCAGGAGGATGAATTGCTGTCCGTCGTTGCGATAAGAAAGTAGGCCCTTTTTTTTCTTGTGAAGGAAAGGCGGAGTTGATTTCTGGCTTTGTCAGTGGGACAAAGGTGGTCGTTGGCACTCAATTAGGAATCCTGTCAGTATTCAATCGTAGTCAAGGGTGGGCTGATTGTGTCGACAGAGTTCCCGGGTGAGTGACGGCCATCATAAAACGATTTGTCATTTCTCACTCCAAACTTGCACAGGCACCCACAATCCGTTGATGCACTTTGTCCCATACCATCCTCATATCCCTCTGCACATTCTACCATTCTTACAGGGTCGTCGGATGGACTTCTGCGAGCTGTACAATTATTTCCTACCAAGCTTCTTGGTGTCGTTGCAGATCACGGGTCGTTTCCGATCGAAAGAATCGCAGTCGACCAAAATGGCGAGGGAAGATGGGCAGGCAGTGCCGGGCACGAAGATACGCTCAGGATGACAGATTTGAAAGAGGTTTTTGAAGACGAAGATGGCAACGATGATAACGGTGGCGATAGCGACCAAGTGGACCATGCGCTATCGGATCAAGATGACAATGATCATGAAGACCAGGTACACCCTGGTAGCATCCCTAAAGTCTTAGAAGCTCAGCCAGGGGACGAATCACAAGCTTCCGACTCTGATGTGCCCAAGGAGAAGAAAAGGAAAAGAAAAGGGGAGAAGGATTCATTAGCGGGAAAGAAGAAACGGCGCAATGAGATTGATACTGAACCCTCCTTTTTTTCTGGCCTATAAGGACGCAATGTACGCCTCCTTTTACTTGACTCGAGTTTACAGGCTTTCCACAAGAGACTATAGTACTACATAGTACTCTGTTTAGACACTGTTAGGCATCACACATCACTACCCATCTGGGGTGCTCCTAGCCTACAAGTACCCTTGCATGGACACTGAGCCTGAAAGCTTCAGCTGTAGCATTCTCAATGATAGCAAACCCTCTCAATTGATCCTGCCAAAACAGGATGGGACTGTAGAGGAGCTCCCGCGAATGAATGCATTCATGAGGCTGTCATCATTTTTGGTTCCTTGGCGCTCCGAGCTTCCACCGCAGTCCCCGATTGCACAGCTAGATCACCCCTTCCAGACGAGCTGCTGACTAGTGACCTTTACCCGCTGCGGATGCAAACATCATCATCAAGGGATATGCCCACCATTTCTGCGCGGATGGAATGAAAAGTGGTGACGAGATCACTACTGTATGTGTTCTGAAGCAGGTTCTGCGACTGCCGTCAAGCGGAATCGCTCGGCAAAGCAACAAAGGGCACAATGATTTAGGCTCCGCTGAGCCGCATTCGGCAGAGCCTTGATGTGGGGAAAAGCGCGGAGTATGGATGTTGCAGCGGACTTTCAACACGGCATCGGTGTCGCGTGAGTGTGAGTACTCCGTAGTCTATTTGCTCCTCCCTTGCCGATACTTTCAGTTCGTTGAAAGGAGGGTTTCACTACATCATCTAACAGAAGTTAATTTGGGTTACATTCATAGTTTTAAGTATTCATGAGATACTGAAAGATATACCGCCTCACATTGGTATTGACACCGAGATCGCGATTCTCGATTAGCCACAACTTGTACTGCGGCAGTGGCCAGTGCCAGCCAGAGATGAGGTTGATGAGTCCCGGAAACTCCGTGAGGTAACGGATCTGTGGCGCAAGTCTACATACAATCTTGAGTCCTTGTTCATTACGAGCCCAACGCATGAGCTTAGGCATCGTTGTTGGCCGACAGCAGGGATCTAGGCGGATCCCTTGCTGTTGTTCTCCCCACGCAGATACGTTATTAGTGACAAGCGGAACCAGATCAATGATCGTTAATATTGTCCGAGGATCAAGCTCGAGAACAAACCATCGGCATAATGAGTTCGCTCCACCGAAAAAACAGATGATGGTGGAGAAGCAACAACGAATGGGGCATTGAATAAGATGGACTTATCTGTCGGTAAAATTGCATCCTCCCGTTCATCACACAATTCTCACCAATGGTTGGATGAGCGCGCTGGAGCACTCTGCGCCATACTGTCATCAGCTTCCTCCACCCGGTGGGAGAGGAAAATTATTGTACGGGGCATGATTTTTCGGACCGGTTTATCGTATCAATACATTGGAAGCATTGTAGGTCAAGGCCCCTTTCCCATCGAAAGGGTCGCGGGAGAGCAAATGAAAAACGAAGGTGGGTAAGCAACACAAGGGGAACAGCCACGCCAAGCACTGACTGTGAGAGACATATGGGAGAGATTGAGGGTTGAATGGCGACATCGACTCTACTGACTAACCAGAGGGGCGGCGAAAATATCAGGACCAGGCACAAGTCGAGCGCAACAGTCCCGGAGAAGGCTGAGCCCGACAATGAATCAGATGAGATTGATGCGCCCACAGGGAACAGCTCGCGCCATTGGGTATCTTTCCCCAAAAAGCATATACACGCCCCCTCCTTTTCGTAATATGGCGAGCCTGGTTCGAAAGCCGTTGTACGGTGAAGCGAAGTGCCGTGCCCTAGAGCCATGGATATCCGAGGGGACATATTAGACCCGGCAAGAGCGCCGGCGCATGGGTGAGAGGTCCAACAAGGGGTGGTCATTCTGTGCTTTCCACGCTGGTGTACCCCTGTCAACAGGTTACGGTTGATATAGATTCCGCATCATCGCAACGAAGATCTGATCCGAAATGAAGATGCCAGACCCCGGGCACGGCCAAACATCGCGCTGGCCATTTTCCGGTCGGCCGAGTGGAATAAAATCTATAATGTGTCTTACGAGCTGACTGAAACTGATGAAACTTACGTTGGGCGTTGCATGTGGTCAAGTCCAACTCGCCCTTCACGGTGATGTACTGTGGCTGTGTCCCAGGGCGTGACTGGCCTTCGGCAACTTGAACCTGAGCTCGGATCATAGACCTACTAAGCACTTCTCTGCTTGCTTCCAGCACGACGCTACTGCGGAGCAACCAACTTCAGTGCTATTATGTTGTCACGAACCGCACTCGCATCTCGCCGTTCTCCCCGCATCGTCAGTAGATCGAATGTCCGAAATTTGTCCGCGAGAGCGTCTACCATCCTCACCGCCTTGGACATACCTGTCGCGACAGAGGTTCCCGGTGTGTACGACGGAAGGTGGTCTGGAAGCGGTGACATTCTTGAGAGCGTCTGTCCAACGACTGGTGAGGTTTTGGCACGTGTTCAGTCGGTACGAGACTCCTCCCCATCTCAGCATTGCCTCGTGCTGATTCCCGGCGAGTAGGCCTCACCACGTGAACTACACGAAGCTTTGGACAAATCTAGAGAGGCACATATCTTTCTCAGAAAATTACCCGCTCCTCGGCGGGGAGATGTTCTGAGGCAGCTCCGTGAAGCACTCGCAGCAAAGGTAAACCGTGTCAACCGACACTCATCTCGTGGCTCATTCTTTGGCTTTTAGCGAGATGCACTTGGTGCATTGGTATCCCTCGAGATGGGCAAGATAAAGACCGAAGGCGTTGGTGAAGTGCAGGAATTTGTCGATATTGTACGACCAGTACCTATCCCCATCTGTGCTGTGCTCAATTTTTTTTTAATTCCCTAGTGTGATTATGCTGTTGGTCTCTCCCGAATGATGAATGGCAGGGTTGTGGCGTCCGAGCGCCCAGGCCACATCATTTTAGAAGGTTGGCTCGTTTTCAACTTTTCCCCCTTTGGTAGTCCAGTTGGGTTGACTTGATTCCGTCGTAGTACCGAATCCTCTTGGCGTAGTTGGCGTCCTCACAGCGTTCAATTTCCCTGTTGCAGTCTATGGGTGGTACGTACTCGGAGTTTTCTTTCTGTTCCTTGCGTGACAACCGGATCTTGACATCGCACCCTTCCAGGAACTTTTCGCTATCTTTCGCCGCAGGCAACGCAAATGTTTGGAAGCCCTCCCCTAGCACTCCACTTTGCGCTATCGCCGTGACAAAGATCATTGCTAACGTTTTAGAAAGCAACGGAATCCCGGGTGCTGTGTCTGCCCTAGTTACCGGCGGTAGGGACCCTGGTGAGGCTATTGTAAACAGTGCAGATATCCCATTAGGTTAGCCCGTCCATGTTGCCCGTATCTTGGACCCTATTCATCGCATTTCTAGTGTCATTCACTGGAAGCGAAGCTGTTGGCCGAGTAGTTGGCAGGGCTGTCCAGTATCGCTTTGGCAAAACGATTCTAGAACTAGGAGGAAATAATGGTATGGATTTCGGGCCCATCATGACTGACACGAGTTACCTGATTTCTCTTCTTGGTCCGCAATCCTCAAACAGCCTCAATTGTCATGCCTGATGCCGATTTATCCATGGCTGTTCCTGCCGTCTTTTTTGGTGCCGTCGGCACTGCAGGGCAGCGTTGCACATCGACGCGGAGACTATATCTTCATCGCGACGTCGCTCCACGCTTTCTCGACGCGCTACAGAAACTTTATGCTTCTGTGAGGGTTGGAGATCCTCTCGTTGCTAATACATTGCTTGGCCCCCTGCATACTCGTGCTGCGGTTGAAACCTATTCCGGCGCTATTGAACGTCTCCGAGAGAAAGGCGCTCAAATATTGACAGGTGGGGAACGATATGACCAAGATGACCTTCGACAAGGGAACTTTGTACAGCCTACAATTGCGATTCCGAAGTCCATAGACCCAACAGACACCATCTGGAGTACCGAGACGTTTGCACCCGTACTAAACGTCGGTATTTTTGACGAGCTGGAACAGGCAATTGGTTGGAACAATGCTGTTCCTCAAGGGCTTTCTAGTAGCCTCTGGACACGAGATGTGCGTAACCTCGGGAAATGGGTCGGCCCGGAAGGTTCTGACACTGGGATCGTCAATGTTTGTTTGCTGGCTTGATTGCGGAGATGTGATTTTCTTATGTCGTGCTCAGGTCAATGTTGGCACCAGTGGAGCTGAGATTGGTGCTGCGTTTGGAGGTAACAAGGTCCGTAGTTTCGCCCTATGAGCAATTGGTTTGTTTGCTCAACCTCCTCTTGTAGAGTACCGGCTGGTGAGTTGAATGAATTCGGCTCACTGCAGACTAAGGTCAATGGTCTTTCCAGGGGCCGCGAGTCGGGGGGTGACGCATGGAAACAATACGTGCGCTGGAGTGCATGCACTATCAACTTTTCGGATGCTGCCCCGCTTGCGCAAGGTGTCGACTTTTCGACATGATGGAACGGTAATCACGACGAGCTCTGATTTCACTAGGCAACTGTACAAAGTACTGGTGCTCGTCGCAGATGAATCCATTCTTGTCAGTGGAGCTTAGCTTCGTTCACATCATGATGACCGGAGTTGATGATGGGGCTACAAGCGTGTCTGGTATACGCCATTGCAGCGCCTGTACGATTACAAGAATAGGTTGGGGAGTGCCAATAAGTGCTTTTTGGCCCGTGAGCGATCTGTGCCGTGAGTGATATATAAACGTGAGAGTTCTCCATTTTAAGTTGCACCCCGACAATCCAGGATCTCGCCCACCCTTGCGACGACTTCCCCAGTGCCTGTCAAACAGGGTGTCAGAAGATCAACCATGAGTATGTTGACATGTCGTTCGGCCGGAGGGGGTCCTGATTCCTTCTTCGTTCGGAGGCGGTGTCCCCAGTGAACACGGCATCGCTAAGGCAAGTGCGGTCAGACCGATTGCACCTTGTAAAACACGGTTATAAAGAACGTTGGGTGATTATCTTACAGGAGTGTTAACTCCACCCCTACCGCTATTATCCTCCTTAACCTGCAGCTTCCTTAGGGCCCTTGGTCGTATCCTCCCTCGTGCTTCACTCGCACTGCAAGGCCACTATTCCCGACCTGTCTAGGTTCAGCGTCGTTGATGCAGACAGTAGATGACCTTCCCTGGCCCGAACTGGGCAATGTCTCGAGAGGCGCTACGCGCGGTAATCAAGGTCAGAAGGGTGCATTAGGACCTCCTGATCAAGAAGGCCGTTGTGTGTTGCAGCTACGAGTCCAGCCTGGCGTGTTGTCCGTCAAGTTGAATCGGCGCTCGAGCGAGTGGTATCGCACACTCGACAACGAGGTGAACCGTGCTCTCAAACTCACGAAGACGTACTGGAGAAAGGCGCGAAGACGTCAAGACTAGTCAGTACCAGCATTTCCCCCCATTGCCCTTGTCATTGATGTGAATCTCTCTCTTGGTCTTCGATATGTAGCGATGCTCGTGCCGACCAGGACCATATGGAACTGCACGAATGGCTGCAGCAACTCAAAGACAAAACCATGTCCCATCTCGAAGTACTCATGCAAAAAGGCGACATTCAAGGTCCCCCATATGTCATGCCTGATGACATCGAATTGACTTTCCTACGAAAATTTGTCGAACGACATAATGCGGGAATCCCTCATAATCCGCGTCTTCGCCACCTCGGCCCGAATGCGCAGCCCCCACATATAGAAGAGTCGATGGAGGTGTCCACGCCTGAGTTGTCTGATCCAGGCTACCCACACCCTACTTTAGTGGACCAGATGGCACGCCTACAACCAGGTATGCAAGACATCCTCCCCTGCTACTTGAATTTCATGAATCGACGAAAAATTCCAGAGAGCACTTCCGGTGTCTCTAGTCCTAATTATGCACACTCGCCTGCAACCTCACATCGCCCTCATCTCATCAGACCTCCCTCTTCGCCTTCCGCGGCGACATGTGAACAACTAATACAGGAGGCTCAAACATCAGGTCAGAGGATAGTTGACACATCGTATAGCATGGAGCCGAGGTTTGACTATACTATGCTGCAAGGCCAATTCCTGCAGGACGCTAGGACTACGTTATCCCGAGCACAGTCACAGACCCAGGACGCGTTCCAGCGATATACCGCATGTCTGGAAGCAGAAGCCCGTGCGAGGCGAGAGGTCATCCTTGCCGAGCAGCACCGTGATGAATTGAGTAAGTGTGATGGCAAAGGTGCGCGAGAATAATCCACTAAATGGTGTAATCAGTGTCTGCGCTACTCTCACGGACACAGACAAGCGTTGGTACGTAAGATGGACACTCAGACACCCCTCCCTTTGGTTCTCACAAGATCACGATAAAGAATATGCACGCCATCCATCCTTGCCTCAAGAGGATGTTCGAAATTCCCAACACTCACAGCACCCGCAGCACAACCAGCAAGACGTAAGATTAGGTATTCATCGGATAGATCGGCCGGTTAACACTACACCCTTTGGCAGTTTTCATCACACCACCTTGCGGAACGCCGAACATCGGTTGATATGATGAGCCACAACAGCCCTAGGTCACTCGAATGGCGGCAACCAGACGTGTCGAATTCATATACTGGAGGACTGGATGCGATTCCTCAGTCCGAGGTACGGAAATTTCTGTGCCCGCCTCCTTGAACCTAAATTTACTGAGTAGATACGATCATCAAGCGACTCCTACAAGTCCGAGCGCAAGCACTCGCGGAGCTGGGAGCAGGGTGGTCAGGTTGATATTCACGGTACGTGTTCACGCTGTTATGGATGGGCGTAATCATAATCTGACTCATTGTGCCATCTCAGTGCTCCAAGACGTGACAGGGTCAATACCACCACCAAGAAAACGTACACACCACATGGTCGATCCGGCGGGTCACAGCACCTCTCTGATGTCGCAGACAATGGCACTGCCTCTATGATTTTTCTGTGCGCGCTGGCCGCCTCTCGGTATCCATAGACATTCCCGGGGAGGTTCTGATATTCAAAGCCTCATTATGGGAAATATTGCCTCATGCTGCAACTTCGTAACGCTTTGTATTTCATAGCATCGTCGCCCTAACCGCATAACCACGGACAATCACATCAGCCTCTTGGTCCGCGTCGCTATTCATTGCTCTGCTTTGCTTGTGTTATCAGCTTGTATCAGGACCGCTGTATCCCCCTGCTATTCTATACTTGCGAGGTTCGCATCAAACCATCAACCTAGCTTGTGAAAATCCCTGGATGACGTGAGTCGTGTTAGGTTCGTCCCAGGTTCGCCAGGTGGATTTGTACAAAAGCCTGGGAGCGAATCATCATAATCCCCCCTACCCTCTAGGTGGGTCACATTCGCATCTCAGTGCTGAATGTTAATTGTTCTGGCCAGGGCGGTAACGGGGTCCATCACCGTGACCATTCCCACTGCCTGCCTAATGTCCGAACGAACGGACAATTTTGCAGGGCCGCTGTCAGGTTGATGGTGGCGGACTTCCTGCCAAATGGGCCGCCGCGTCTGCCACTCAGTATTGATTATGTAATACAATGCGTGTGTCGACGAGCGCTTGGAGTGCGAAAAAGAAAAGTAATGCAAGTTGAACCTGCACGCCCACCATCTGGCGTGAAGCCGCTCGACATCGACCCCGACCCCACCGGTAGCTCACACAATGTCACCACTGACCGCTAGTTCGTCGTCTGGTCACCGATTATGCAAACCTTTGACTGAATAGCCTCGCCATGCTGGTCGTCCCGCAAAACTAGAATCTGTTGAACGCTTTGTCCCAATGTTCGTGCACCGTTCATTGTGTCTGTTGAACACGCTTGAGCAATAAGTGATTGTCGCTCCAATGGTCGGGATAACCGCGTGCCGCACACGTGTAGACCACATCACACACCCGTTAAAAGGCGTTTTTTTGTGCCCGTCACAGATGCATCATCCGTTCTATCTTCCTCATTTCCGAAACGACCCGCTGTCCAGTCTTGGTCTCCGTGTGTTTCTTTGTGTCTCCCACCTTCAAAACGCTTGGTTCTGTCAACACGCGTCTTGAGCATGTCAGGTGCGGCACCACCGCGTCATCCAAAGTATCGCAGTGAGTGCATCAGGTCGAATCATTGAAAGTGAGTGCTGACTCCCACCAAAGCAAGACTTTGTCGTAACTTTGCCACTGGGGGCTGCCCCTTTGGTTGGAAGTGCAACTTCCTCCATCCAACCCCAAGAATCAATATTTCCTCCTCTTCGTTCATACAATACCTTTCCAATTGGAACTCACTTCTGCCACAGCTCCTTCCTCTTTCAACTCAGCAGGGAACTGAGAAAAAGATGTCGGGGCAGTCGCGGCTCATTGACGAAGATACATCGCCGTCGACCTCTCTCCTACTGTCCCTGTCTGACGGTACCTCTTCAGGGCAGGCTAAACGATCCAGCAGACGGAAGAAATACCCGTGTAGGCATTTCGTTCGCACAGGTGGCTGGTGTCCAGCTGGAAGACAATGTAAATTGTATGGCCCGTTGCACGCCACCATTCACCTGCGTTCTGACTCGTGGTGGTTTTTAGTTACCATGATGTGGCTGCATTACCCTCTCCGGGCGTTCGAAGGGCGGATTGTGTGTCCCCTTTGGCAATTGATCCACAAGGAGAAGGAGGAAGGACCATCAGCGGCGGCGTTCTGATGGGTATTCAGTCACCATCTCCGCCGATTGTTAGTCAAACCCGTTTAGAACCGTCTCAATACATTGCAGCCGATCTAATGCAATCATGTTCGTCCCCAAGTTACCCTCAATTCAATGTCGGGGTTCTTAACAATTTTTCAGACCAACCAATCTATTGCCCCGACTACACCTGGCAACCATATCAGCCATATTATGCTACTGTACCATTCCACGCAACTGCGCCTCCATCCTCGGTCGCGCAACAGATTGTTTTTCCTCCACCGCAACCTCAAGCACGAACAACCCTTCCGTTGGGATCGTACGAAGTGAATGGTACGACGTACTTTCCAACTTTCATGCCCCCCGTTGCTGCTCCGCCTTCGGGGACATATCCCATTTCCTTACACCACTCGGCTCCATATAATCATCCTTTGGCGCCTGCACATCCATACTATGCACCACACACACTGTCCGGTGACCACCATGACATTCCCAATCAAATAACAGACATTACCCATCCTCAGACTTCTTTTGATCCCTTTGCGTCTGACCCAATGGTGCCCGGCGAATTACCTCTCATTCCCCGACTCGAGGACTACCAAATATCGCCTATCCAACGGGACACTGCGATGTTGCCCCCCTCGCTGTTGTCCGTGCTGGAAGGTGATCTAACGACCAATGTTGGCAAGCCCAAAGCTGTACAAGAAGATGAGTTTCCTTATCACCCTCCGAAAGACCAGAGGGTAGGACATGCACGCCGCATCAGCGTCAACGTCAAGAAACATGGGCGCGCCAACAGTGGCTGATAAATAGACAGCTATATTGTTCTTTTTGGCGTTTCTGTTCGTTTCTTGAGCAAGCTAGAGTGACCCATGTGTATTTTATCCTTCAACCGCTAGCTGTGTCTTTTGCCTTGATAGTCTGACGAAGTTGTAATGCATCTACGTTCCAACCACTTTTTTTTATATCACACTTATTGTTGCATAGCATGATCATTGTCATCCCATCTTTTCAACTTCCTGTCTGCTATTTCATGTCTAATAAGCTATGTGTCGATTGCGGACAACGTGATGTTGGCCGGTTGTGCGAGTGATCGGATGGTTCGACCTTGAGCACTGTATTGCAATATACACACTAACCGGTTCCCCCGTCGGAACCGCGCGATCATACTTGTCTC
Source organism: Guyanaporus albipodus (assembly GCA_038088995.1). NCBI lineage: Eukaryota > Fungi > Basidiomycota > Agaricomycetes > Boletales > Boletaceae > Guyanaporus > Guyanaporus albipodus. The sequence goes on from JBBPKA010000159.1 coordinate 42,262, forward strand.
CTATTCTTACCAACCCCGGCACAGCGCGTTTCAGCCTCTTAGATCATCTAATGGGTTTCATTAATGAATGATTGAACGCACGCGAAGTACCATGCCCTGTCGACCAAGTCAGTCACCCCCCCAGTGCGACTTCAAACAAATAGGTTTCCTATAACAGACGTATGATGTTAGGATTACATGTGGATAAAAACCTAAGTAAGGACGAGCAAGGACAAAAGAGAGAAATAATGCCGGATTTGGTATGGTACACAGGGTGGGGGAAAATGCTGGATGTGAATAAATACAGACGGAGGAACACCAAAAAGCCCCAATCAAGAGAGGTCTGTTTAAGATAAAAGCGAATAGTTCTGAGCGTCGACCAAGGAGACTGAACCTTGTCGTTGTATATGCCAGAGACTGCAAGATCAGACCATCACTCCCGGACATGATCTCATCCATCCACGCCGTGGCCGGGGTCCCAAAAAGAAAAGAAAAGAAAAGAAAGGAACGACATCACTAAGCTTTCGCAAACAACTCGGCGCCCTCGATGCCGTACGAGAAATCCAGGACTACGATCTTTTGGTCATGTGATGTGCTGACAAAGAGAATGTGTCAGCATTCGCGCGGGCGGCCCACTTCTGCGGCGACAAAGTTTTACCTGACGATCTTCCCAACATCAAACTTGACGTCGAAAATATGACTGGCGTGGAGATTTCTGAACTCTCGAACCAATCGGCCTACGCCTTTCGCCTTCCGATAGGGCGGCCCAGCCCCAGGCTGGGAGACACACTTCTCCACCGCTTCCCCATGCCATTCCCAGACTCTGACGCTCTTATCGTAGCTCGTACTCACGATGTAACCAGTCCTTGGGTCGAAACAAAGAGCCCTGACCAGCAAGGTGTGTCCGGCAAACGTGTGTAGACATTCGCCAGTTGAAGCACGCCACAATTTGATCGTGCAGTCATTCGATCCGCTCAATATAAGGCCGTCCTTTAACACCATGAGTAAGCGCAATGTCACTGAGTACGGCAACGTGCCTTGAACTCAATACAAGCCAGTCCCTTTTCGTGCCCTTCAAAGATCCGAATGCATTCACCCGTTTCGACGTCCCAAAGCATCATCTTCCCATCGCCGCTTGCGCTGACGACCCGGCCGTTCTCTAATCCGACGGCATTCACGGGGCCTTCGTGCCCACGTAGGACCATGTGGAGGGTCAATGTTTTACGATCATAAACGTGCATTAAAGCGTCCTTGGAACTGGCTCGGATATGAATAGTGTCAGTCCGACAATCTCGGAAAGAACCTACCATGAGACGATCCACTTTTCATCCATTCTCAAGTCCAGGACGCCCCCCGAATGTCCCCGGAGGACTTTGCGTATCTCCGCAGAAATCTTTCTGGGGGGACCAAAGCTCCCGGCAGATGCGATTGCATAGGAGTCTCTCAGCCTTCCTTGCCTGCTACCGCCGGCAGTGGAAATGCCACTTCTCTCCCCAGGCCCAACAGGTGTGGAGATGAGGTCCCAGACGCACACTGTACAGTCACTGCTTCCGCTGACCATGAAGCCACGGCAGACCCCATCACTTCCCAAATCCCAGTCACGTTCAAATTTGAGGCATAATACACTGCCTGTGTGACCCTCGAATGAGGCCATACATCTACCGGTCTTGATGCACCAAACCTTGATCGTCCGATCTCGTGAACCGGAGATGATACGCGATGAATCAAAGTCGAGGCAGTAGACACTGTCGAGGATAGGTAAGTTCGGGGAAAGACCGCGAATGTTTGAATGGCCCACCTGTCCCTATGGCCATCGATTCTAAGCACGTGAGGTTCGCCCTCAGGATCTCGCCACCGCTGTTCAAGAATTGATCGACCACAGTATAGACTGTGCCAGTCGAGCATGAGAGGGGCTTGTCTCGATATCGGTTGCGGCTCCGATGGTCTCACTGCCTTTTGCTTCTCAGCTTCGTGCTCGTTCCCATCTCCTTCCTCCGAAGCATCCAAGTGTTGGCCGTCTTCTTCTTGGCGTTTCTCACAGGGGAATATGAAAACCCCTTTACCAGCTCCCTCATGCCCAAGCCTTGCAGTTTCCTTGAGTCTCATATTAGCGCGATCGAAATTTACAGCCCATCCCCTTGGCTCGTCCCATTGTTCGCCGTCGTGTTCGGTGATAGGCATCGAGAGGCCGTGGATACCCTCGTCTTTGACGCCACGACATCTGCGTCCAAAGCCTCCGAAGGAGTCTTGGATGCGGTGGCCATGGTCTGAGCCTTGACTGGGGGTGTGATCGGGTACACGAGGAACGCCTTCTCGTGCCTGCCAGAGGCCCCACCAGACGCTATTGTCAAGGGCAAGGGAACGCCATGCTCTGCAAGTCGATGAAACTGCGAGGATGCTGCGTAGTGGGAGGTAGGAAAGAACTTGCAGAAAAAGCTCGGGGGGAAGCCGGGTGAGGGGAGTGGGGATCTTCGGAGCTGTCATCAGAAGTCGTGTCAGGGTTGATGGTACGGAGGAGGCAGATAGTTAATCCTGACCTCCTTCGCTGTACTCTGGTTCTTGGGAATGCCGATGCCCATAGTCGCAGGCGTCCCAGTATCCATATCCGCAGACACATGCGCCGTCCCCCCACCCAGCACACGTACAACCAATCAATTCACCCTCTTCACCGTCAAGGGGATCCAAGGCGCCATAGTCTACGTCAGTATCGACTTCAAGGGTACCTCGCCTTACGCGTTTGATGCGACGCTTCTCTTTCAGCTTGCGCCCGACACCGATCATGGGTGATGTTTTACTCCGAACGACGGAAAATCCGGGCATCGGACTCGATTTGGTGCGGGCGGCAGGGATCGGGGCAAGGTGTCCGTCTTGAGATATGGACGAATATTGGGGGGAGCCCTTGGCGGGGGAAGCGAGAGACTCCCATAGACGGGATATTCCTGGCCTGGCACGCCTCTGCTTGGCCATGAAAGGTCCTAAGCCCATGTTGGCGCTCAAGCTCTGTGATCGTCCGTTTGGGTTGAAGTGGAGCGAACCTGCAACGGAAGTCGAGTTGGAGCGGAGGAACGGTAATGTTGCAGTGGCACGGATGTGGGGGGAGCGAAACGGATCCGCGTCGGGGTTGTCAGCAAGCTGGGAAGTGTACTGATAAAAAGTTGGACTGCTCGGGGGGGAGATCATGGAGAAGTCTGCTGTGAACGCGGGTGAGGGTGGGTGGGGAGACACAGGGTCGCGCGATAACGATGGGGTGGTTGTCGATAGAGGAGTGGGTGGAGAGGGGGGCCGGTGTGGAGAGAGGACGTTTCGTAGAGTTATGTTGGTATTAAGAGGGGGGAGACGAGAAGGACCGGCCTTTGGCCTGTCATCGACAAGCTCTGGTTCTGGGGTGGAATGAGCGGTGTAGTACGGCGTAGGTACGGCGGAGCGGAGATATCTATGTTCAGTTGTGCCATATGAGGGAGGTTCGGGTTGTGCAAATCCGAGAGGGAGGGTTGGATGCAAAAGTATTGTGAGATCAGAGACGGCAGACGACGATCCGCTGCCATCGCTGTGGTTGTGGACTGATTGGGCAGGATACCGCACCAGATCGGGTGCAGCAAAGGACGAGGAAAGGGCCGAATTTGGTCGCAGAGCAGGGTCGAATACGTCTTCTTCTCCAGAGCTGGAAGCGGACGTGTGTGCCGTGGTGTAGGACATGGTCGAGGAGGCTGAGTGGGGTATGTCGAGTTGCCAAGGGAGGTCAAAGTTGAGGTCGAGGGTGAGATGGCGAGCCTGTCGTCTGCCAGCTGGTGCGTCGACGGCGAGCAAGTCCAAGTCGAGGGAGGGGTAAGGAGAGAGGGCGAGTCTTGGTTCGAATGGGGACGAAGAATGTCTGGGTCTGTGTTGGCACGTCCGAGTAGTACGCGACGTTCTGCCTGTGCACGGCGTGGACGACATGCTGCACTAGCGCGGATGAGCATCGACCAAAGGAAAACTGGGGGAGGACAACCACACCTCACACGTGACCAATATCAAAAGGTAGTAGTATGAGGGGACCAGTCTACTACTACTACTAGGCGTATATATACCACCTCTCTGCCCAACACGAGGCGCCCCCCCCCCCTCCTATGAAAACTGTATTGCTCCCGTAGTTGGATCGGTGATCGTGAAGAGCGGCACATGCGACACGACGAGCCCGAACAGCGCCATCCTGCGGGAATAAAACCTCTCGTCAGCGTCATGTGGGAGCAGACGACTCGTTGGCGAACGGGAACAGCACTGAAACAACACGCACGGGGAAATGCTGTGTCACCACACCACCAAGGGTCGGCCAGTCAGGATTCGCACAGGAAGGACACAAGCATGCCTCGGCCATTCGGGGACGATGACGTGCGCCGCCCCACCATCGTCATATACACGATTCAATGAGAGAGCGCTCACAGCTCCAAGACGTCATAGGGGGAAAAAAGGGCGAAGAAAAAAAAAAAAAAGAGGAAGAAAAAAAAAACAGACGACAAAATGATGACGAGCGTCAAGGATCCATGATCCGAGCTTGGCGTTACTTTGCAGAGAACAGCACTAGGCACTCACATGAGGGTAGCCCAGGGTGTACTTCCACCTTCCTTGGCGCGTAGTGGGTGCTGGTTCATGACTCCGTTAATGGCAAGAACGAGAACCGGCCACGCAACATATCTGCACAAATGAACCGCGGACCGGTCATTGGAGACACGATGCGTCAAGGGGTAAACAGTGACGTTCAGCAAGCTGCAGCAGCATGTCGAACATACCTATTCCTTGTTACCATCACCATTCCAGCAAAGAACATACCCATCGAGCCCATCGTGTCTGATACCAACGAGAGTTTATACTCACCCTTGACACGAGACTCGGCGGGCACGACTCACCGACGGCTTCTACTTTCCATGACCTTGGAAGGCTTAGTCTTGTTTCCCGCGAAGAGTCTCGCGGGTCATTGAGACCGTTATTGGTTGACATGCTATATAGACCGTCGTGTGTCAATTGTGACCAACTACAAGAGAGTTGAATGATGTTGAAACGTGGGAATCCACGACCATCCCCGAACTTAACTTCCTAACTACCGAGCACTTCTTACTCCGGTTCCGCTGCGCACATCACGCTTCGACGAGGACATGAGCCCTCCTTCTCGTTGCGCTTTTTAGATAGTCCGACTAGTTTAACACCCGGGCCTCCAAGTTCATCGGCTTGTGGCACTCTCCGCTTACTTAGCGGTCAGTGCACTCGAGGCATGACAAGCCAAGGAGAGCGACGCGTAAAATGCTAGCACAGTAAGTACACACCCTAGCGGTTCACTTTTCAATGGCCTCCTCTTGGCTCCAGTCCGTTCGAGCTTGTTCTAGGTCAACGTGGGTCTGTGATACTTCTTCGCTTGATATTGATCAACCGAAATGCATTCACTTACTTTTTTCTAACAGACACGAGCCGCATGACGCGTTCCTCGACGATACTTGTTTCATCGTTATTTCCAACAAATCGAATTCTTTCCGAAAGCTCTGGTCACAAACTTGATGCCTCTTTGCCTACCATGCCTCTCTTCCAGGTCTACACGGGCATCATCGGCCTTGGCCCATTCACCCGAGGCAAAAATGTCAGATCCTGTCATCAGCTTACGGAGCTCATACACGTGGTTTGCCAGCCAGTACACCTTGCCCTGCGTCATCCATGTGATTGCAACATGACCATCCCAAACGTTCCTATTCCTGTTGGCGATCATCCATGGAACAATAACAGTAGTGCGTTGCCACCGCTGCACCTGGAATTACTTTTGTAGCCTGGACGCTGGGAATGTCTCTACCCCAACACGTGAACATACTTGCTTGCTCCTGCCCTGGTAACCGTCCATCACTTGAATTTATCAACCAACGGTGTGAGGTGGCCTCGACAGTCGTAGCACAAACTTTAGACAATTTCCATCACAGTTCTTGCTGTTCGTTGTACGGGCAAGAACTCTCCGGTTCGTATCCCCGGGAGATTTTCTTGTCGTGCATACCACACGATCACCTCGACGCAAATGCTGCCGACACCAGCCCACACAAGCTGGATGGAATGGTGACCAGTGGCGCAAATCGACTGCTACGCCCCCAGCCCTACACGCCGTCTTGCTACGTGCGGAACGCGATGGTAGCAGCGTGTATACAAGACGATTACGGCGCAGAGAATGCAACGCTGGTCCAGGGCGAGCGGTGCCTGTCCGTCCACATCATGGTACTCAATCCTTACTTGTTATGTTTATCCGTTTACTCGGCTGAACCCCCATGATGGGGTCGCAGCAGAGCTTGGCAGTAACCCCTTCGTGGGTAATGCGGCGCATCCACCACCGGATCACTTTTTCCAAGAAAAATCATTCATATGAGACACTGGCGTTTGATATTTTCCCCTTGATTTCCCCCTATCACAGGACATCGTGTAGGCTGACCAGATACGGATTTTCTGGGCTGTTTTATCGCGCGTCCTGCCGCTGAGTACTACGCGACCGCTTACCCTACCGGACCCGGGTGTGAATCGAAAGTCTCTAGAGGTACGGGCTCTGCTTTTGACTGCACACCAGTCGTTGAAGATGTCTTTCAGGGGTGTTTGTCTGCACGACTGAGCACGCGAACGATCATTGATTCACCATAAGTTTGATGCGCCACCATCTTTGAGGGAAGGTACGGACCACTGTGGCCCTGGCTCGTAAACCCTACACCATCACTGTTGAGAACATTGTTGACTGCCTCGTATCTCGGACGTAGGCTGTTAACCGGATTGAAGACCCTCTTCCTGATCGGAGACAATCAGACGATTGATGATCTCGCATTACCTTTGCACACTGAGCACTCATTTGGAATGATCTCCAGTATTAGTGAATGAATATCCCAAACTTACGGACGTAGGTGCATTCAGTATGTTGGTGATCACGCATTCAGCACCCTTCCCGGCACATCGCTTATACTCCCCTGGGTAGTTATAACTTTTTACCAGCTGCATGCACGTGAAGAGCGCTAGATCACTGGATATATCTCAATATAGGACGATGGATGCAAATACTTGTTTTTTTTTTCGACCTGGGGCCAATGTAGTTTGTCCATCAGACTACGTCGATGGTGAAAGTTTAGAACCGACCCGTCCGAGAGATTCGGCCCCGGACAAAGCCACACTTCGAGAGCAAGTCTGGCGAGTTCTTGTGGCGGGTGGCATCAAACGACATTAGGAACATGGTGAAATGTGTCTGGTTGCACGTTATAGACGACCCGTTTCCCCAGTGCTATCTATATATCCCATCACGATTCGCGCAAGAGCGACATTCGAGGAGAAGAACGGACTAGGATAGTAAGAACCTCTTCAAATAGTCGATCGTCGCAGCATTTACGTATTCGATTACGCTCTTTTGCCTGTACCCTACACAATGCAATGAGTGACAATCGAGAGCACGAACAAGTCCTGCGATACCCACCGTGTCCCTCTCCCTCACAAATCACGAGCTGTGCCCGTTCTCCCAGCGTACCTCGCACGGTCTTGAACATGCCCACAGCCTCGTGCACCGTCACCCGCGTGTCCGTTTCACCGTGCGTGATGAACAGGGGTGCCTTGATCTTCTCTGCATTGTTCAGTGGCGAGATGCGCTCCAGAAAGGCTCGGACGACAGGATCCGACTCGTCCCCGTATTCAAGACGCCTGTTTGCACGACGCACAGGAGCTGTGTTCTCAAGGAACGTGACCCAATTTGCTATACCAAAGTTGGAAACGCCGCATTTGAGCTTGGAGGAATAATGCGTGAGCGTGGCCTTGGACGAGCCAGATTAGAATAAGCGATTTAGGATACTGGATCACCAACTTACGAAGACCATGTACCCTCCGTCTGAACGCGACGATGCTAGTACTTAGCGCTCACGTTCAACATATAGAGGAAACAGTATTCACATGAACCACCCATGACTGCGATTCGTGCACCATCCAGTTCTCCGGGTAAATCAGATCCGATATATTCGATCAATGCGTTGATGTCTCTACCAGAATTTTCATTAAAAGATGAGGAAAGAAGTCACGACACTCACTTGACGGCATCCTCGCGCTTCTCGACGTCGTCCGCCGACATGTATTTCCTCCCGTAGCCCGAGCTACCTCGTACATTTGGGTAAATTACGGCGATTCCCAATTCGTTTAGTAGATAGCCATGGGTTGCACTATCATGTTATCTCGTCGTAAGCAAAGTCGTTTTAGGAGATAAGTAGGACAGTTGAACTCACGTCCTATACTGTACCGTAGCCTGCGATTCGGGGCCACCATGGATGCCAATGACGACGGGAACCTTGCCCTTTCCTTCATTTGGATGGTAATACAACGCAGGAACCTCCAGTCCATCAAAACTTCTGAATTTAATCAGCTTCGGCGCGATAGCCTTGGGTATTTCTGGTGCCGCAGCCTGCACATATGGTGTCAGCTTGACGATGACATATGCGTCGCCGTTCAGGGTGTACTTGAGCCTCTGCAAGTCCAGTGTTGCTCTTTGGATGAAACCACGGGATCGATGGGAGGAAAGACGAAGGACGAGTTCATAGGGACGTCCGTTACGCCCGTTGTGTGAGTACGCGATCCACCCCCCTTCCCATTCAAGCTTGACCTCGATCACGGTGTTTTTATTTGGGCCAGTGAGAGGCATGGCATATAGGGTGCTCCAGCCCTCCACGTTGGCAGTAAAGTAGATGCAGGCATCCGTGATTCCGAGTTGGTCTACCTCCCAGGCGATGGGTTTCAGAACAGAAACAGAGAGCCCAAGATCGGGGGTGGTGATGTGTGTGACCGTGCGTTGATCGATGTCGTATGACACAACGGCCTTGAAGTCGCCGTACGCGTTCGTGACGGTATATACCACGTGTGGATTGGCAGGGTCGAGGGAAAAGGAACCTTTCACTACTGTCGCTTCCTCGCGCTCTGAGGCTCCTGGAAGAATGATACGTTCGAGCTTGCCCGGCTCCGAGCCAGAAATGTCAACCACAAACATGGGTTGGTAGACGTTTCCATAGGCTCGTATGAGAAGCAGATATTTATCATCGACAGAGATGGACAAAGCAGCCCATCTCTCGGTCTTTCCATCTCGAATGAGGGGGGTAACCAATTTGGAGGGGAGACTAAAGGGAGCTGAGTCACTTGTGGCACCAGTGTTGGAATCTATCAAGCGAGTCAAATAAGCAAGGGTATCAGTGTTGTTTTCCTTATTCGAAACGAATGCCATCAGCCTGCCAGGTATGTCTGTGAGTGAATGATTTCAGAGGAAAATGGAATGAGACTGACTTATTGGATGGCGATATCACGATATCGTTGTATCTGTAATCATCGTGAGTCAATCTTTCGACACGCCCTTTACCAGGTGCGTTATCCAATTCGCCATCGATTTTTGGCAGGACCTGTTCGCAAAGCGCATCCTCCCAGTAACGCCTGCAATCTGCTACGTCAGGTGGCGTTTTGGCAGAAAGCTGCCAGGACACACGCACCAAAGCTGAAAGTGTTCATTTCCATTGAAGTCCATGGTCATTATCGCCCCACCCGCCCTGTGCACACCACGCCAATCCTCCCCAGCGATAGATCTAAATGTGGATATGATTCGACCAGAACCAATGTTGAAATGTGTGAGACGCTCCAACTCGATGTTGGCCGGGTCGGTCGGGATCCTGTATACCTGGGCTACCTGGGCATCTTCTGGTCGATGGGAGAGGAAGATGCCAACGGGAACTTCTCCCGTGTCAGTCCTCACTGAGCGCTCAAAACCGTGCAGGTCGAAACCTAGTGATTGCAACTAAACTTCCGCACACGGCGCGGAGGAAAATCGAGTACATACCTCGAGCGGCATCCTCATATTGCTTCATTCCAGTGAATATTTCCGTGGGGACGTCGGGAACATTGACTGCTTTGGTTTTATCCACAGGTCTCGTAAATTCGAGATCGCCATAGTCGATAGAAGCAACCATGACCAAGTCCGACGACGCAGGGAACGGTTCAAAGGCCTGACAGGTGCCGTGTGTCTCTGGCAGTAACAGAAGAGGTTCGGTTGCATACAGCTCAACGGCCCTACTACGGTAGCATGATTATGCGAGAGATAAGATCATCAGGAATTCCATCAATGATGCCCATTGGAAATAGTGTGGATGGGCCCGTTTGAAACACGAGGTGATTGGGCACGTGTGATCTGATCCATATAGACGAAGAGGAACGTGTATATGATGCATGGAGGACGTGCAGACCACACCTTGTTTGTTGACCCTCTCCATCGCTCTGCCACACTGTAAGAATACCGTTGCCAAGGATGTCAAGACGGTCGACGATGAATGGTGCGTACTACCAAATAGATATTTCCGTCGATGCTTACCATTCGACAAGAGTACCCCCAACAGGTTGAGACTAGCACCGGTAGCCCGATACGGGCGATGGCGTTTACAACAAGCGGGAAGTACCTCGTGACTGGGGACAAAGAGGCGGTTCGAATGTGGAAAGTGGTGGACAACAGACTTGAACTTATTGAACCGATGTTGAAGGCGAAGGACGTCCGGTGCGTTGCGGTGTCAAGAGATGGTAAATGGATAGCTGCAGGAAAAAGCTGGGGCGAGATGACAGTGTGGAATAGGAGCACGTTCGAGGAAGTCTTCACGCACGAGTCGGGTGGCCACACCGTCACAAGTGTCGATTTCTCGCCCGACTCAACCCGGCTCGTTACCGCGTCAGGCAACCGCAAGGCGTACGTCTTTGATGTCGCCACTCGCAAGGTGGTGGTTAAGCCACTTGAACACCAGTATTGGGTAACGGCCGCCAAGTATTCTCCTGAGGGCGATCGAATTGCGACGGTGACCTTCCGCGACGCTGTTCGAGTCTACGACAGCCACAACGGCGACTTGTTGGTCACCATCCAAGTAAAGGTCACTCCATACTACAACACTGGCCTTCTTTGGTCAAACGAGAGCATTTTGATCCTGTCTAACAATTCAATCAGCCGAATCAACCTACCCGGCACATCGGTGGACCTGGAGTGGACAGTCGAGGATAGTAACTACCCGTCCATCGTCTCACCGGAGTCTGGGGCATTTATCTTACACTCTCTGGGTTATGAGATCAGGTTTTACAGCAGGTCGCCGAGCATTCAAAGCCAGAGTCCCATTCAACTTCAGCAAGACGCTCACGCGATGGCTGTATCTCCGGATGGTCAATTGCTCGCGATTGGTGGAGTGGATGGGAAACTCATTGTCAAAAATCTGGTTGAAAAACGTCTGAAGCGGTCAAAATCCCCGCGAACCTGAAGCTTTTCAGTTTTTGCCATCTCGGATTTCTAGCTTGCGATCCTCATGCTATGTCGTATACCAGTTTCGAGTTTTTTTCATACTTACGTAGGGTATTAGTTGTTGATGTATATAGGGATGCTTGTCAAGTTACATAAATACCATGATATACAACGTGGGGTTTGACAATGTCGGACGGTGTGCATTTGCATGAGACATTGTCTTCCGCGCGCACCAAACCCGCCCCAAAGTCTTCTCAGGTCCCGCTCGTCTTTTCCTACGCACCCAGCGACGATGGAACAGACGAGAACCTGCTCATCATTCTCCATGGCCTAGGTCAGTACCTTTCCTCCTGCAACCCCATCGAACGCAGAGTCGCCAAATACCCTCAGGAGACACGCATATGCCATTTGCAAAGCTCGGCCGATCTCTCCGTCTCCCTCAAACAGCCATCCTCGCCCTACGTGCCCCTGAACGGTAATCGCATTCGTTCACCGTGGCCGGACTGGCAATGCTGAAGTGACACGTCCACAGGATTCCGTACCTCGACGAACAAGCGTTTCAGTGGTACACGTCCTTTGATCCGCTCGGAGAACTCATCACACAACCGAACCCGATGTCGGCTCTCGAGGTCATGAGCCGCATACTCGATCATCTCACCACAGAATGTACATGGTCCCCTCATCGCATCCACTTTTTCGGTTTTGGCCAGGGGGGAAGCCTCGCCGCGGAGTCTGCACTAGTGTGGTGGAGAAAAGAGCTCGCGAGGTCGAGCACCAAAGAGGGACCTACCATCTCACCTCATCACCTGTGTTCGGTGGTCTCTATATCCGGGCCGCTGCTTTCTTATCCAACGCTCGCCACCCCATGCCCCACGCGTCTGCTGTTATTTTTTCGAGGCTTTGTTCCCAAGGACGTGTCCGCTGCATTCTCAAAGGGGTTTTCGCACCCGAGGCAGATCATAAAATCTGGTGCTCAAGGAGAGGAGGGCATGCCACGGTCTCGAGACGAGTGGGAACCTATCATGCAATTTTGGAGCGAGATGCTGGGGAGGAGGATGGGAGACGGGCTTTACGAGGTAATGACTGGCGCGGTAGTTTAAGCACGCAGGCAAGCATGCATGGCTACCTGTTTCAGAGATTTATAGCGCGCATTCAGACCAACCATCAGTATTCAATATTCAAGCAGATCGTACCAGTACTAGTACTGTAAGTGAAAAGTACACCGTATCTGAAGACATTCAACTTCAGAGTTTGTATGGTGCGGCCCGACTAATATATTTGGGCTGTGGCCGGAACCTCTCGCCAGTGATTGGTGGCAAGATGATCCCCATGTAAGGAATTTCCTCACACAAGGGAAAACTGAGGGGCCATGTCAGCAAGTAATACAATTCCTGCGGTCCACACAGCAATCCATCACCGAAAAAACGAACTGACGTCCTGACATACCCCTGGCCCACAAGCAGGGTAGCACTTCACCCATTGGCTCCAGTCAAGCCATTTCATCAGATTGTTTAGTTCCTCGAACCATCCATTTCGGAGGCGGGACACTTTGTCTACCTTGAGTTATTCCTTCGTGTTCAAAAATGGGTCAAGACCCGCTACTACCCCGACAACCCACATCTTCGTTACCACACGGCAAATCTCTCAGGAATCAGTTTCTCTGAAGCGGTCATGCGAGGTAGTTCATCCTCCAAGGTATGCGTGTGCGTCGTGGCGCAGAGCCTGAAAACCGGTGCTGCCCAGTCAAGTTTGGTTCCATCCCCCAGACCTGGTGGGGTGACTGAGAGAAAGAGATAGAGTGTCACTATGGCTCGAAGTTGAGCTTGGGTTTTTTGAAGGAGACCAAGAATGTCGTCCGAGTTGATTGTCGGTACGCTAAGGAGATATCACTCGAATTTGAACCGTTGGCCATAACGGTCAACTATAACCTGAATGAGTGTCACCCAGTCGAATTCGCTAGACACTGATGCGGTCAAGGCCATTTCTAGCCTTGATTTTGCGCACGATGGTCCCAGCTTTCTTGGCCTGCTCGGATGGGAACTAGGGAAGGTGCAAGTTGGGTATCATAGAAGGTGGTCAATCCAGCTAGATTTAAACTGCCGGACGCCACAGTTAGAATTGCTGGGGGCAAACATCCAGCAGACAGAAATCTCACGAAGACTTTTCTGGGGGTATATAACCCATGGAGATAGCAGATTTGAGGAAGAAATTACTCTAACGTGAGATGGGGGATCGCAGAACATAATCTCACTAAATTCACATTGGGGAAATGTCCACGCATAGAACGAAAATGGGGCACTCACAAATCCTAAATACGACCCAATCAACATAAACGGGTCACCATTCGAAACCAAAAATACTTGCCTCAAGAATGCATTCACCTCATATTTTTCACCCCATTTACACGTGTTTTTAATCCTTTCCTTGTCTCTTGTTGCGGCTCCGCCACATACTTCACCCATAGGAGCACGTCCTGTGTGTCCAATGCGCCATCCTACACTTTCGCAACACTGTTACCATCGAAATAAGCCACTTTGAGCGGATGGGTTGTCGCAAGTGTGAGCTGCCAACACTCTACTTGTTGGAAGGATGCTGCTAATCGTACCGTGGTACAGAAGGGTTCCTTTAGGAATAACGCCCGACACGATGGCATGGCCTGCATAGCAAGACGAGTCGCACTCTTGAGCTGACCAGACAAATGCACGAGGCACTCACTGTTTCTCATATGGGTATTGGGCCAGCGCTGAAGTAAAGAGTGGACAGTCTCGAAAACGAGGGATTGGGGTGCGTATTGGAGCTGCAATCTTCGAGATGTTCCAAATCATGGAGGATCGCTGGTTGCCACTCAGTACCGCAGGGGTGAAACGGCACCTGTGCGGCCAAGGCATGGTGGATAAAAATCACAACCAGATACCAAGAAGACTGCAACATGGTGGAACGGAGTAGAGATCGTCTATGCTGGCCATTATAACCTGTAAAGTGTTTCGGGAAGTGCTTCAAGTGCCTCGCGAATAATGTCAAATCACATTGACTCGTTTGACGCACTCTTCAATTTGAAGGTCATTGCGTTCACACCTAGAAGCGAAATGTAGAAAGTTTCTTTGAGTGTATTGAGACACCTTGTCGAGAGAAGGATGCGTATAAGGTGTAGATTTCCGGTGCACTGTGATACTGCAAAGCTCACTTTCCTCTATCAAATATTCTCACTGTCAGTTTCCGCTTGGGTTGTAAGAAGCCACCGCTCTTCGTGCGAACAAGAGATCAACACCCCTATATATGACTGTAGGCAAGAGAAACATGGAAAGTATGGTGTACAAATAGTACCTGCGAGTGCATCAATAAATCGTGACACCTCCGTCAAGATGCGTATTGCTCAGTGCCAACTATTTGAGTGAGAGTATGAATGGCACTCCGAATAACCACAAAACTCTCGTCTATCTGGGCTGTCGGTGCCCCACGCGACTAACCCAGAGAAGCCATCAACGCATCTCTCTCTGTTGTGTATGGGTCAATGTCACTCCGATGCGGAAGCTCAAGGCAGGTGTCTACCCAGGCCAGGGCCCATGCACCATTCCCTACCTTCGTACCACCGAGAACACGCCGAGGAGATACTTGTTCCCAGCGATACCTAGTTGACTGCGAGTCTGCTCTGTCTGCTCGAGATACACGACTTGAGTGGCCAGCGGCTCCAAAAGAATAGAATCGAACGCACAATGTACGAGGCCCGAGTGGGGTTCATAAACGCCCAGCGGAAGCTCGTCTTCCCCCGTCTTTTTCTTCTGTCCTGCATCCGCTTCGCCATCCACATCCATCACACCGTTCGCTTCTTCCTTTTCCTTCCCCTTTCCGGAGCCAACAGTGCCGTCCAAGATGCCCCCACATGCGATCCTCGCTTCTTGTCTCATCTTGGACCATTCTGCATTCATTTCGTGAACTCTCCTAGCGGCCTCCCATATCCAGTTTTCATCCGTGAGACCTTCTCGGGATAGCATACTCTTTCTGACCGCGCTATGTGGCCCGTCGCTGAATGGACCCCACCCAGCGCCACCAAAAAGGGTAGTTGGCCCGCCAGCACGATATACTCCTTGATTGGTCCCTGAGAACATTTGGCTTGGAGCAGAGAGGTTGGGAAGGTTGGTCGAGGAAGTAGCTAGCGGGTCTGGAAGTTCTCCAACAAAGTCACCAGGGGAAAGACCTTTGGCAGTGATGTCGGCGAGTACGCGTTCCTCGTAATAATCGTCCGTGACCCAACGACCATCTAAGGAAGATAAACATTCGCTCTATGAACATCTGGGCGAAGGTATTGCATTAGCGCACTCACCAATAATCATTTTAGCGCCATGTAGTTTGTAAGCGCTTCGCGCAGTAACCAATGTGACGCTGCGTGTCTTGAGGTGGGCACCGAGCTTTCCGGCCTGTATGAGAGCTTCTTTTTCTTGTTGTGACGCGCTGAGTTTAAGTGCAAGAGCGTTACGACGGAAGTAGTATAACGAATCTCGGAAGCCCGAGGAACGGGCCGCATCGATAGCGAGCATGTATTGTCTAGTTGGATGTCGATCTGGAAGGATAAAGGTACTGCATTTGAAGCGTCGACCTAGAGACGCGTGAGGATGTCAAGCTAGCGCGAGGACGGATGATACCCACCGCCAAGCAGATTTCCGTCTATGTCAATCTTTTGGTCTCCCTTTTCGTCCGGTTCCGTGACAAACTCGTCGCCTTCGATATAGCATACCTTGTCTCCAACTCTGCGCCATGCACGCCCGCCTTCTTCACCTTCTTCACCCTCGATTTCACCCTCGCCACCCTCCCGGGCGGTTCCCTTGCCACGGCCCCGTCCTCTACCACGGCCACGGCCTCTCGCTCTTGCACGCGCTGCTGATGTGACCGGAGTGGATACTCTAGTACGCCCTTTCGGTCTTCCACGGGGTCGAGCGGAAGCATGTGCATCACGGTCACCGCCTTCCTCTTCATGTCCCTCGTCCGCACCACTGCCATCCAGATCTCCTTCTACGTCTG
The DNA here is from genome assembly GCA_038088995.1 of Guyanaporus albipodus. Taxonomy (NCBI): domain Eukaryota; kingdom Fungi; phylum Basidiomycota; class Agaricomycetes; order Boletales; family Boletaceae; genus Guyanaporus; species Guyanaporus albipodus. The sequence goes on from JBBPKA010000159.1 coordinate 58,520, forward strand.
CATCGGTGCCCTCCGCGACGGGTTCTTCCTCGTCCAAAATGCCCTCTGATTCCTCGTGCTTCGTGTGAACGTCGTCCTCGTCTACATCGTCAGCTTCGTCGGGGTAAGAGGCCGCTGGCATCTGGATGATGCGGACTGGTGTGTCAGAGCGGCGAGTAATGATGGTGGCTCCTCCACGACCGAGGCCAGGCTTGAGGATGATTTTGTGGGTCGTGGTGGACGCGCCAGCGCGTTTCATTGTGAAAGAGAAAGTGCTTGCAAGGGGTCCTTGCCAGTATTGTATGTATGTTTGAACTCGAAAGCAACAAAACGCTTATGTAACTGGTAGAGAGAACTTGTTGTTGCCACCATGTCCGCGTCCACGTCGTCACTGCAAGGCTTGCTCGAGGGGAAAATTGTGGGTTTATCGTTGCAGGCTCAGCATGTTTGCCGTTTCTCAATAACCACAGGACTTTCATGGCCAAAGGAAGGTGGACAACATCATCCGCGTCGCGCTCATATTGAGTACTGTAAGCTCCTTCCAGCCAGGGCTAATAATTACTACATGCTCAGTCATCGATAGATTCTTTCCTTTGTGCTCGGATTCGCACTCCAATCGATGCGTGTGACGATGGGGACGTTTGCAATGTGCACCGTCGCGCTTGCGCTGGTTCGTATGCCCAGACTTTCTGATGTCGACCCATTGAACGCTGACTGCCTTGTCGTTCCAGGTCATTGTACCACCATGGCCCATGTACAACACACATCCCGTACAATGGCAGTCTGCACAACCGGCCACATCGAAGGGCAAATGATACACCCTCAATGTCATGCTTTACACACATTCTGTGTTGGCATAATTCGCGTCTGTACATGTGGGATGAATAATTTTGTTGATACGACCTCTGGCGTCAGTTTTTCAACAAGATTTGATCAGTGGGAACGTTGGTAAGAACAAAATGTGATCATTGGCGAAGACAGGATCCAAATCATCCGGCCTCGTCTTCCGCTGCTCGTTCTCCTCCAAGTAGTGAGATATTCCAGCCCGCCAGTTCTTCCCATTGGTTCGCGGTGAAGCCAACGTGGATAACCTTTTGGTTTCCACCACCTTGTGCAGGCTCGATGATGTCTTGCTGAACTCTACTGCAAGGGATGCCCACGGACATATCCTCTGATTTCTTTCCTTCAAAGCAGCTTTTATGTCAACTCTCATGTGATGTAGAACGTACCGGCGGAATATCTTAATACTATGGGCGCTTCCGAATCAGAGCTACAAGTACTGCGGTAAACATATCCAATCAGCATCCACCTTCGCTTTCTGCCCTTCCTGAGATATCGAAATGGGTTCAAGTGCAGGACCCTCCACTACACCGAGGAAACGTAAGAACAAGAGACCAGCAAAACAAATTCACACAACCCGGCTCAAGAAAGTCAATGAAAGAGAGCAACTAGAGGCATTGGATAGGCTCGCTGTGGAATTTGTATGTTGGATCCAACCCGTGGAGGTGAATGGAGCTGAGATTCTTCCAGGAGCCTCCCGAGGACCTGAGAGCATTTGCGGATCTCCCAATATCTCATCTCACCAAGCGTGGTATGTCGCATGCTTTGTCTTGGACGAGTTCCTGCCTAAGACAGGCTCAGGTCTCAAAAAATGTTTTTTCATCAACATGACGGACATACAGGCTTCCAGCATCCCAGTCTCACTCAAGGGAAAAGACGTTCTAGGTGCTGCACGAACGGGTAGTGGCAAGACCCTTGCGTTCTTGATCCCTGCGCTCGAGATACTCTACCGTCGGAAATGGGGGCCCCAGGACGGACTTGGTGCTTTGATCATCTCGCCGACACGAGAATTGGTGCGTGTCTGACACTAGGACTGAATGAAGGTTGTGACCAGTGGCAAGGCTGTCCAAATTTTCGAGGTATTGCGCTCCATAGGCTGTTACCATGGTTTTTCTGCGGGGCTCGTCATAGGCGGGAAGAGTCTTAAAGACGAACGCGAACGATTATCTCGAATGAACATTCTCGTCGCGACGCCTGGTCGGCTTTTGCAACACATGGACCAGACGTTTGGCTTCGAGTCCGATAACTTACAGATCCTTGGTGGGTGATTCAGATTCTTCCATGCGTGGCGCGAGAACATACTTTGCACTAGTTCTCGATGAGGCGGATCGTATTTTGGACATGGGCTTCTCTAAAACGTTGTCTGCGCTCCTTTCACATCTCCCGAAATCCCGTCAGACTCTTCTCTTCTCAGCCACGCAAACGCAATCCATAGCGCAGCTGGCTCGTCTGAGCCTTCAAGACCCAGTCCAGATCGGTATAAAGGAAGTTAACGGCTCGATAGTCACGCCCGAGAGCCTTTCGCAGCACTATAGTGTTTGCACGCTCGACAGAAAGTTCGATATTTTATGGTCGTTTATCAAGATGCATCTTCAGTCCAAAATTATCGTTTTCTTCTCAAGTGGGAAACAAGTTCGTTTCGTGTTTGAAGTGTTCTGCAAGATGCAGCCCGGAATACCGCTGCTCCATCTACACGGGAAACAGAAACAGGCCGCAAGGCTGATGATGTATAATCGCTTCACGTCTTCGCAGTACGCGGTGTTGTTTGCGACGGACATTGCTGCACGTGGACTGGACTTTCCGTCGGTGGACTGGGTCGTTCAGGTGGATGCGCCGGAGGACGCTGAGACATATATCCATCGTGTGGGTCGGACAGCGCGATATGATAGTTCTGGGAAGGGACTCTTACTGCTTCTCCCTAGCGAAGAGGAAGGCATGCTCGCTGCCCTAGGGAAGAAAGGAGTGAAGGTTGAAAACATCAAGATCCGTGCTAGTAAGACTCAGAGTATCCAGAACGAACTTCAAAACCTCGCATTTCAGGACCCAGAGATTAAGTATTTGGGGCAACGCGTAAGTCTCGTTTCCCTGTACGCATGTGTTTGCGTTGAGTCTGCCTTCATCAACTAGGCATTTGTGTCCTACGTCCGTTCGGTGTACCTCCACAAGGACAAGTCGATATTCAAGCTGGATGAGCTTCCCGTCGACAAGTTTGCGGAATCACTTGGATTGCCCGGCGCACCCAAGATCAGGATTTTGAGTAGGGAGCAAGCGAAGAAGCAAAAGAATGCATCACGGACTGTTACTGCCCTTCGTGCACAGATCGAGTCTGAAAGAGTCGGTGTATCATATTCAGAGGATAAGAGCACTGGGGACTCAGAGAACGATACCCGAGAGCCATCTCAGTTGATCAGCGCAACGACCCCAGTTGAGGGTTCCAAGCAGGTAAAGGTTTGTTTTCTTTTTCTCTTCAATCTGTCGAACTAGAGCTTTTTTGTAGCAGTCGGTGCGAACAAAGTACGATCGGATGTTTGAGCGCAAAAACCAAAATATCCTGTCAGAGCACTATTCCAAGCTTATCGACCACGGAGACGTAGGCGACGAGGAGGAAGATTTCATTACCCTTAAGCGCACTGATCACGATCTTGACCTCCCCGTCTCGACTGACGTCGAACCTGACGTTGCAAACCTGTCGAAACGAAAGGTCAAATTGTCGCGAACGAAACGAATGATCGCCAAATACGGGCAGTTGGGGCATAAGCTCATTTTTGATGACGAAGGAAAACCGCACGAGGTGTACGAGATGGTGAACCCGGAAGAATTCTACAAGAATGGCACAGAGGCTGTCAAGGAGGCTAGCCGAACATTCGCTGAAGGAGAGAAGGGGAAGTTGAGGAGCGTGGACGCCATCGACAAGCAAGTCGCAAAGGAGAAGAAGAAGGAGAAGAAGCGGAAACGCAAGGAACGCGAGCGAGAAGTAAGTGAAGGCCCCCATGTCGAATGTGCGACGAACTCAACGACTCTCTTCTCTTTTAAGATGCATCAAAGGGATGAAATCGGTGTCATTGTTCAGTCACGATCCGATCGAGATGACGGCTATGTCACCCCTGAGTTTGACTTACACTCAGAAGACGAGCATGAGGACGACGTTGTCCTTCCTCCGCCCAAGCGAATTAAGTCATCGAAGGTAGAGCAAGCTGAGCAAACCCATAACACTGAAGAGGATGAGGATCTAGCGTTGCGGATATTGCGGATGAAGTGATCCTTCCTGTGAGCTAATCTGCTACTAAATGGATCCCAGTGTGTGTAGAGCACCTTTCATTCACGATTACTGAATGACGGCGAGTGACGCCGACAATCTGAATCATACTCTGTAAATAAGAACGTTCTGGTCAACGAGACAGTGCAATGAATTAAATGTAGAACGTAGAGTAAGTGCAACATGTAATGTATAAATGAGTTTGTTAAAGGAAATACATGTGTATTCTAGTTGCACCACGATCGGGCATCACCCTCTTGCGAGAACGAAATGCAAGAAGGAAATATGAATCGATCAAGGTCGGTGAGAGGTAATTGCATTGGCTATGTCGAGACAGCTGGGAGCAAAGCCTGGTCCGAATATACATGGACCTTGGCACGGTACTAAGGATACGAATCCCTAGACAGCGGATAGTCAGGCTAACCTTTAGTATGGTTGAACCGTAGATCTGATCAATAGTGCTAGTGAGAACTTTGGTAAGAACGAAATGTGATCATTCATGAATACAGGATACAAAGTTCCAATCAGCGATCGTACAGTCCCCACTTCCCCCTTCTTGCGAGTCCCAGCAAAAAGAGGGCAAGGGCCACGTCCCTCTAGAGTTCCCAAGAGGTAGGAGAGCGTGCGTGCAATGTGATGTGACCGCGGCCATCTGCATATTTTGCGTTACAATTTGAACAGGCGTCCTTACTGCACAACCTCGGCTGTAGTGTGCCCTTTACTCTATGGAAGCCAAGGTGATCAGGGAGTAGATCAACACGGAGGTGATAGGAGACGCACTAGAGCGGGCTCTCATCTTTCTACGCTTGCGTCTGAGTCTGCGAGAACGCTTTTTCTTCCACTTCTCTCTCATTCTACGAAGTACGGAGGTGAGTATATGCGGACGCAGTCTTTGCGAGCGAGGACGTACACGCCAGTCGATTGAAGTGACTGAGGAAAACAGACGAGCGTCGCTCGTGGGATCATTGGGGGCTTGATTAGTGCTGTACAGTTTATTATATAATACTTCTCACGACTAGAATGACTTCATCGATTACGTGAGCATGGCAGTCAAGTCAGTTTTTTGACTTTGTCGACCTGCGATGCGGCCACGAATCGTGCGATGTGGTGTCCCATCCTCATCACGTGTCCTCTTCGCCGTCCGGCTCCCCTACCGCGCTGCCGCTTTCCCTCCTGGCGCTCTTCCGCAATTCCGGGTGTCGACGACCCCCCTCCAGCCCGGTTTTCGCTGCTGGTCCTCCTCCGAGCCTCCGTCAAGTGACCCCTCTCGTCCGGACTTGTTCTACCACCTCCTCCCCTTGCCACGTGATCGAGACCCCTCCCGGTCGATCCCCGTCTACGCGCTCTCCTTCCTCTCCACTCCGCCTCCTTCTCCGCGCTCGGCCACCATCCTCGGCTGGCTCCCCGCCGTCACCGACGCAGCGACCGAAGACGTCGAGGCCGGTCTCAACGACTTTGTCGAAAACCGTACGTCCCAGCGATCCCCGCCGTATTTTGTTCACCCCCTTCGACGCGCATTTTAGCGCGTTTCCGTCCGCTTCTCCACGAAGCAGTACAGCAAGCACTGCGCGAAGGCGCCGACGACGTGTGGGCTAACAGCGCCATCCAGATCCAGCAAGGTTGGATGCACATACATGGTTCGTCCCAAACGTATCGCGTGATCGTTCGTATTGACCATCGACTGTCGCTGCATAGATTACCGCAACATCCCTGCGCTCGGCCGGATTGGCGATTCCGACGACATCATTGCCTCGGTGCTTGTGCAAGACAGCAAGGTGCGCTGCGCTTCTTCGTCGCCACGCACGGCACAGGCACGCCCTGAATCTTCTTTTCGTGTATCCTTGTCAGATTCTGCCCGATACCTATCAAGCCATGCCTTCTTACCGATTCTGCACCGCCGATGGGCCAACTCAATTGACAGAAGGTTTAGCAAGGAAACTCAAGAGCGTATTGGAAACCGTCGCATCACAAGAATCTCACTGATATCAGCTTGGTGGCGTCGAACACGATGGCCTCCATGAGCGGAGGGCCACTCAGCGATCTCATCCACTCCCCAACAGCTTGTTTCTGATGGGCTCGCAAACTATGTTGCTACGGTACTCCCATTCATCACTAATGCACCTACGTCGTTCCTGTGCATATAGCGCGTCGTGCATCTTGAATGAGCTGGTGGTTCTTCCCTTCAAAGTCGACAAAGCTCAGAACTTGAGACATTTGTGGCACTGTACTCCCCTCACCTAGTATTGGCGAGACAGCGTAAGCAAAACTTCGCGAACGGACAGCTTCCCCCAGGTCGAGGTGTGTGATTGCATCTTTGTGCTTCATTCGTCGCGCGACTCTGCTGCAATGGCACTAGCACTGGCTTGATTTATGCTTACCACCAAACTGTACCTGCCCAGACCACGGAGAGGTGACGAAACATAAATTCGAGCATATCGTATAATAGAACATAACTCGCAGAATGCCTAAGAGGTGCGCCAGGCCAGACAAGGCAATCAGTGAAAGAATAATCCGCCAATGTCCATAACCCGGCACGCCCAGCGCTAATTGACAGTCAGATGAAAACAACCCAAGCACAAACGAGTGTGCAGATGTTAAGATAAAATGAATGGAGAAGGGTATTGAGAAGTGCGATAATGATAACAAGTGATCAGTTAGATCCGAAATTGTAAGATAGTCGTTAGATGTCATTTCTCAATGCCATGACGGATGTGTCAGGAAATTTCTTTCTTTTTTAACCTCGGTATGAATCACGAGGCGAGCGGGGTCCAAACAGGCCTGGGCTGCCACGGTCAGGAACAAGTAAAGTGGGTTCAACAGACGGGGGGGTAGGTGCCAGCGCAGGATCAGCTGCGAAATAAAGGCGTCAGACGCCAACTCGGAGTATTAGGCACGAGTAAACTCACGCCGCCACGTAACCCAGGAATGCT